>QGOB01002652.1:0-14679 GCA_003313055.1 Termitomyces sp. MG145 | reverse complement strand
CGGGGTAAGGTAGAGTCTTGATATTATGTCAGGTCCCGCTGACGACGGGGGCTCAGCTACACTGGTGAGTCCTTACTAGGCGAGCTCGGGAGGCTAAGTACAGTCCAGGGCTTCGCGGAAGCTCCGGGTACAGCTACGAGTGGTCCAGGGGAAGTCCGGACGCTCTGGGGTACGAGTAGTAACGTGCGCAAAGTAGAAAGTGCTCCGGGTAAGGAAGCACGGAAGCAGGAGAGACGGGTAAGGAAACAGAGAGAGAAAACGGAAAGGAGAAATGAGTCACAGAACGGAATGAGGCACGGAGACGAGAGACAAGAGACAAGAGACAAGAGATGAAACCGGAGAGAGAGAGAAGCAAGAGAATAGATTGAGATTGAGATAGAGACAGAGGCAGAGACAGAGACACGGAAATACTGAGAACTACGGTTAATATCAAGACTACCTGACTCGTATGCTATCCTATGGTTTATGTACTACCCTTCTGCTAAGTCCCGGGTAGGATTCTAGCCGGGACCGGAACATCTGATTCCTCCGGCTAAGTCCCCGGACTGGCTCCCAGCCCTGGGGTCGTGATAGTGGTCGGGGCGTGCTGGCGCGGGTCATGGCGGGCTTGTGTCGGGCGGGTCGGCGGCCGTGCTGCGTAATGGTGGCGTCCCTCGATGCCACAGAAGCGGGTGGCATGGTGACGTGCCGACGGTTCGCGGGAGGAATGTTGCGGAACATGATGTGATGGCCGGGATGCCGGGGGTCCGGTTGTGTCCGGTGACAGGGAAGCCTTGGGGTGACGTGTTGGCTGAGATGCCGGGGTTCGGTGATGGCCGGGGATCTGTTCGGAGATGGCCGTTGATGCGCTGACTTGCCGCCTAGCTGCCATGCAGGGAACAACCAACAAGACCAGCCAGATAGGGATAGCTAGCAAGCAGTAGCGTTACGTGTGTATGTGAGAGGAGCCTAGCAAAGTCCCAGAAACCCGGTAAGGAGATAAGAAGTCGGAGTCGGTAAGGAAGTGTGAGGGAACGGTAACAGATAACGGTGCGGCCGCTAGTGTCTGCGCCGAACCGTCGCTAAGGGGAAACCTGTTAAAGACCCAAAAGGTCGTTAAGGAATAACGGAAGAGTTAACGGGAATATACGAGCCGCTAGCCGTAAGCGCTAGCGTTTGACGAAGGCGAAGCGAGGGCACCTGTATGGTGCTTAACGAAAGCGTAGCGAGTGCACCCGTATGGTGCGTAACAAAGGCGACAAGGAGCAAAGTAGACTGGACTGGGTAATCCCAAATCAGTCGTTAACGAAGCAGGAGCGTGAACGGGATCTTAAGCGTAGTCTGAAGTGGGGACTAAACTCTGGTACGATTCGATGGTTTGTAGCTACTGACAGGGCAGTATTTATAGGTAAGTAAAACAGTAGATAAAAGGGGAAACGGTAATAGACAGTAAGTGTAGCGGTTGCATGTGATAATGCGATAATGCGTGTTAGGAGTAAGACGATAAAAGGGGAAACCGGTAAGAGATAGCAGGCGAAGCGGATGCATGTGATAATGCATGTCAGGGGCCGCAGAGAGAGAGGCCTGAACTGTCGCAAGGTCGGCTGAGTTGTTAAGGGAAAGGTTGGTAACGGTTGGTGTCGTTAGCGGTCGGTCGGTAGTGGTCACGTGCTGAGGTCACGTGCTTGGTTCGACTTGTCGGTGTCGGGCAGCCAGCGCTGACCGAGGCGTATCACCGTGGGTGTTGCCGGTGCAGCGTTGGGAGGTTGTTGGCAGTCCCGGAGGTGTGCAAGGGGTGTGGGGGAGGTGTGTGTCGGGGCCGGGGCTGCATAAGGAGGTCCGGAGATGGCGGGGTCATGACAGGGTTGGGGTTGTTGGGGGTGGATAGTATCAGGAGGTTCCTGGACTGGGGCTGGGTAGGGAAGGTAGGGTCCTGGGGCAAAGAATGCAGTGCTGGCAGGGCCCCAAGCATTTGGCAGGGTTTTGGGCAATCCGCTGGGTAGGGTTCGGGGGTACGTCCCTGGGTAGTTTGGCCCGGGGTTGTAGTGCCAGTCCAGAGGTAGACCCTGGCTGATTGAGGGTCCATAGGGTATGGAGTTCGGGTCTGGGGCCCAGTGGTGTGGGGGTAAGGTGAGGTAGTGTTCAATGGAGGGTGCAGGGTAGGGAGTATGGGGGGAGTCAATGGCATATGAGTCAGCGCTGGCTGCCTGACACTGACAAGTCAAACCAAGCATGTGACATCAGCACATGACCACTACTGACCAACTGCTAATGACACTGACTGTTACCATCAATCGCCTTAACGACCGAGCTGACCTTGGACAATCCAGCCCCCTCTGCAGCCCCCGACTGGCAGCTAACAATCAATTGTAACCATGTTACCAATGACCCAACAATCGTAAACTTATTTTCATTTACAATTTTCTCTTACAATTTTCTTTCTCAATCTACTTACAAATTTTCTTATATTACTTACAATTTTCCTATTCAATAGCGGCCCCTGGCATGTGCTATCACATGTGACCGCTACACTTACCAGTTTCCCCTTTTGTCTCCTTATGTACCTATAAATACTGCCATGTCAGTAGCTAAACATCATTGAATCGTACCAGAGTCTAGTCCCTGTTTCAGACTACGCTTCAGATCTCATTCCTGCTCCCGCTTCATTAACGGCTGATTTGGGTTTACCCAGTCCAGTCTCACTTTGTTTGCCCGCTCAGTTCAATGGTCTTGTTAAACTTAGCACTTGTTGCCCTCATTACGTGCCATACGGGCACCTTTGTTTCGCCTTTGTTAAGCACCATACAGGTGCCCTAGTCAAGCCTTCGTTAACGCTAGCACCTATGGCTAGCGACTCGTATATTTCCGTTAACTCTTATATTTCTTAACAACCTTCTGGGTCTTCACAGATCTCCCAAAACCACTGTGATTCAGTAGCAACACTAATGGCCGCACTGTTATCTCCTTACTGTTCCCTCACTTCCTTACCGACTTCAACCTCACAACTCCTTATCGGGTTTCTGGGACTTTGCTTGACTCTTCTCATACACATGTAACACTACTACTTGCTAGCTATCCCTATCTAGCTGGTCTTGTTGGTTGTTTCCTGCATGGCAGCTAGGTAGCAAGTCAGCGCATTATTTTGGAGCCCACTATGAGGGGTTTTATAGCAAAATTCCACTGGAAACTCGCCTCCAGGCCAAAAACCGCTTATGTCTCGTTACTGAATCTTTGCTCCCCATTATCCCTTTTGACATTCCCCCTCATTTGCCATTAACACCCTTAACGACTCCACCTTGCAACCTTGAAGAGGAACTCGCTACCACTAGGGAACTTCTCAACGTTCACAAACTCCTAGAGAACTTCCCAGGCCATCACATCAACAACTTCCTCAATGCACTGCTACCGTTGTTATCTCCCGATCCCTACTCCCCAGTTCAACCTACCACACCCTTACCGACACCCATTAACCCTACTGCCATGGGTGACGCCCGTCTTTTCCGCCATATGCCACCCCAAAATGACTCTACTGCACCTAAATGGGACGAGAGTTGCCCTCGAGAGCTTGCCCAGTACTTCTGCAAGCTCAAATATCTCTTAGCAGACTGCGCCATTAATGACGATAACCAGAAAAAGGAATACACCACTCGGTATGTATCATATGATACCATGGAGACCTGACTTGGCTTGCCAGAGTTTAGAAACCATACCTATGCCAAGTGGAAGATAGCGGTCTCTTGTTTATATCCTGGCACTGAGGAATCTGCCCGTTACACCCTCCAGGATCTCGAGCGACTCGTTAACCAGACCTTCTTTGCTGGTATCACTACTCTCAGACACTTCTCGGATTACTATAGGGACTTCCAGCACCTAGCGCATTGGCTTCTGGCCAAAGGAAAAATCTACCGGAATGAGGAACGTCGTTTGTTCCAGCAAGGCATACCGACTTCATTATGGTCCAAGCTCGTCTGCCATTTAGAAATCACTCTTCCCGATCATCACCCAGAGGACCCCTATGAGGTAGACCAAGTTTTTGAAGCTGCCAAGTGGGTTCTAAAGGGTACCGACACTGCTACTACTTCGAAGAAACCAACAACCACTAATGCTAAGACCCCTACTGTTAACACCGCTGCCCCTGTACTGACTACCATCCATTAAAAAGGAACCTCTCAACATCACTGCTGCTGCTATTGTTAACGCTCTGGCATGCATGGAGGAAAATATGGCTGCATTGACTGCTGGTAACAGCTCTCAGTCCCACATCTCCCGACCTCCTAGAAACAGCTGCCACTTCTGCGGCAAAACTGGTCACACTATGGTAAGAGGCAATTGTGTTAAGCTGGAAAGCTTCATTGGTCAAGGCAAGATCTGTCGGAACTACAAAGGCAAAGTCGTCTTACTGTCTGGCACTATGATCCCTAACTACATCGGCAAACGGCTCTACATGGAACGTATCGACGAATGGAACAGGCTTAACCCCAATCAGCTTCTTACTGGCCACCTTTCTGCTAACGCTAACCCTGATGCGGAACAGCTCCAAGGCATGTTGCAGACGTTTATCCACGAGGTCTTGCAACTGGAAACTGCTAGCCCAGGAATGCTATTCAGGGAAGAACGTGTCGCTGTGCTGCCAGTTCACCAGTCACTAACGAGCAATCTGCCCCAGCTGCTAATGAAGCCACCAATACCACTAAAGCCCCCAAACCCCCCATCGTTAACAACATCCCCACAGTTGATCCCCATGTTCACCCTTATTCCGGCATCTCGTCTCGCTATCAGCCCCTGACCAATCAAAACTGTGGCGCTCCGGACAAACGACCTGATGCTGCTTACCGGAGTATGGCCCCCATCTACGACATCGAACAGTCCAAGCAGGTTTTTGACCAGGTACTCCAGACCAAGCTTACTGTCTCTGTCGGCAAACTTTGCTCCCTCTCTAACGACATCCACAACCAGTTCAGAAATGCCATTACGCCTAAACAAACTGCGCCCCCTAATGTTACCGCTTTCCAAGAGTCTACCGACATCCTCGACAATGCTCTGCCTTCCTTTTCCCTTAATGACACCCCTGCTACCAACTCTCCACTTACTGATGCCGCCAGAGCCAAAGTCACCTCGATAGATCCCGTCAAAGCCTATATCAAGTTGTTACTGCCTGGTGAGGAGCCGGTTACGTTAACGGTCGCTCAGGAATCTCAGGCAATTTGGTCCATCATGCTCTTGGTTGACAATCGCGAGGAAATCAAATGTATAGCAGATAGTGGCTCCCAGATCATATCTATGTCTGCCGAAGTTGCTAACTATCTCGGTGTATCCTATGACCCCAGCATCATTCTGAACATGCAGAGCGCTAACGGTACTATGGACAAATCTCTCGGTCTAGCTCATAATGTCCCCTGCACCATTGGTGGTATCATGTTATACCTTCAGATCCATGTTCTATGCTCTCCCGCCTACAATATTCTGCTTGGTTGCCCCTTCAATGTCCTTACCAAGAGTACCATCGACACCCTTAGCAAAACGGAGACTACAATAACAATAATGGACCCCAATACCGGACTTCATTGCACCATCCCCTACATTTCCCCGCGGTCAGCACAAGCAACAGAAAGTTCAGCCCAAGTATAGTGCTGGACTGCCCTGTTGCTTTTGCCACCACCCTCACAGTTAACAACTCAGAGGAAGACTTAGCAGTTGTCCTCAACTACAAACACCAAAAGCACTCCGTTATAGTGCAATTGCATACCTCACTTGATCCCAAAATATTAGAAAACCCAAAAACAGTTTCCGACAATCTCTCTCTTGCTTATTTATATGCAACTGCTAGCAACCTTACCAAGACCATTATCCCGCCGCGCTCTTATTTTGTTTCCACTAGTCCCTCTGTTCCCTCGATTCTTAGTCAAGCATCTGGAATGCTCGATACCCTCTCAGCCCCAGTTTATGTTAACATCCCCTTCCCAGCCGTTTACATCGCCACAGAGCCAAAACGCAAAGGAGTCCAAGTCAAAAAGAAATATAAGCCAGTCACTTTGAAGACCAAGCCTGTTGCTAGCCAGGTTAGCGAAGACTTTTGAATCAAACAACACATCCTTGGCAACCCCTTAGCAAACATACCCCAGCTCAATCCTAATCCCCCTCCCTTCTTACCGACTCTTCGCTTTACCAAAGACCGCAAAGCAACTTTTGTTAAGGAACACGATACTGGCTTTCTTACCCAGGATGAGCTTAACATACTTGTGGACCTTGTTGCTAAGCAACAAAATGCCTTTGCCTGGGAAGATTCTAAAAGAGGCAGCCTATGACCCAACTTCTTCCCTCCCATCCGCATACCAACCATCCCTCATGTTCCTTGGGTTCAGCACAACCGACCAATACTGCCAGGCCTCAAAAAGGAGATCTGCGAGATCATCCGTAGCAAGATCCAAGCAGGTGTTTACGAACCCTCAAACTCCGCTTACTGGTCCCACTGGTTTTGTGTCTTGAAGAAAAACAGTAAACTTTGCCTAGTCCACAGTCTTGAACCGTTAAACCAAGTCATGATCTGCCACTCTGGTGTTCCCCCTTTCCCTGACCACGTTGCCAAATCCTTCGCTGGCCACATTTGCGGCGCTACCCTTGACCTTTATGTTGGCTACAATGAACGCATTATAGATCCCGCTTCCTGCGACTTAACAACTTTTCAGACCCCATTTGGTGCCCTCCATTTAGTAACGCTACTGATGGGATGGACTAATGCTGTGCCCATCTTCCATGATGACGTCACCCATATCCTCCAGCCTGAGATCCCCCATAACACTCTCAGCTTCATCAATGACATTGGCATTAAAGGCCCAAAGGACTGGAAACTTGTTAATGGCACACCCGCTAAGCATCCCGACAACCCCAACATTTGTTTAGCACTTTGGGAGTTCTTTGAACTCTTGAATTATGTCCTTCAGCAGATGAAGTACTGCAGTGGTACCTTCTCCAGTCATAAACTAGTCCTTTGCATGCCTATGTTCAAGATCCTTGGTCACGTTTGTACCCCTAACAGCCAAGTCCCTGACGAAAACCATTTAGCGCTATTGGACCGCTGGGGCCCTTGCCAGTTGTTAACCGAAGTCCACGCCTTCCTGGGTACCGTTCGAGTCCTCCGGATGTTTGTTAAGAACTTTGCCCATCATGCCCATCACCTAACAAAGCTCACCCACACTGGTGTTCCCTTTGAATTTGGACCAGACCAGCTTAACACTCAGAAAGACCTTGTTAAGGCCTTGCACGATGCTAAACCCCTTGTTCCTATCGACTATGAATCCGATGACCCCATTATCTTAGCGGTTGACATGTCCTACATAGCAGTCAGTTTCTACCTTTGCCAGTGCACTACCAACAATCATAAACAACGTTGCTATAACTGTTTCGGTTCCATCACGCTTAACAAATGCAAAGCTCGCTTCAGTCAGCCCAAGCTCAAGCTTTACGGTTTGTACCAAGCCTTGCAAGCACTAAGAATGTACCTCCTAGGTGTTAGGAACCTTATTATTGAAGTCGATGCATGCTACATTAAAGGTATGCTGCAGAACTCTGACATTCAGCCTTCCACTAGTATGAACCGCTGGATCATGGCTATCCTTATGTTCCACTTTGAGCTCGTGCACGTTAAAGGAACCTTCCATGGACCTGATGGACTTTTGTGACAACCGCTACAGCCTACCGACCCTCCCCCAGATGATACCGACAACAACATCTTCGAAGATTGGGTTGACCATATGCATGGGTTCATGCACCATGTCCAGTTACCGACTGCCCTCACCCATTCAGCCTCTACCGCCCCCTGTTTACCCCCGTTCTCCCATTACCTTCTGACTCTAGCAACATTTGTTAATGACACCGTCCCCCTTACCAAAGTCTTGACTCCACCTGTTACCGACCCCCTTTCCTATGACAACGTCCCCCGCTCCCCCAAGGCTCTTTCCAGCGACAAAAGAGTTCAACTTGTTAAGCAGTGGCTTACCAACTTCAAGCAACCGCCGGGCCTTGACAACAAAGCCCTTGCTACCTTCCTTCACTATGCTAGTGGCTTCTTCCTCGCTAACAGCAAACTTTGGTGATGCAATCGTAACAGTGAACACAAGCTCTTCATACCGACCGACTCATGACTTCGCATCCTACACGCTATGCATGACGACCTTGGACATTGTGGTCTGTTCGCTATGAGAGCCGCCCTGCTGGAGCGCTTTTGGTGGCCCCAGGTAGCGGCCGATATCGTTTGGTACATCTGCTCGTGTCACATCTGCCAAGTCCACCAGACGACCAAAGTACTCATACCACCTACCATCGCTACCCCCGCCGCTCTATTCAGCAAAATCTATATCGACACCATGTTCATGCCGCCTTTGAACAAGTTCAAATATATCATCCAAGGATGCTGTTCGTTAATTCACTATCCCAAATTCTGCATGCTCGCTTGTGAAAATACCTACGCTATCGCTAAATGGCTCTTTGAAGACATCATCATCTGCTGGGGTGCCCTTAACAAAATTGTTACCAATAATGGCCCTCCCATCATCAAAGCCGTTGCTTACTTGCCCAAGAAGTACCACATCAACCACATTTGCATATCAGGTTACAACAAACACGCTAACGGTATTGCCGAACAACCCCATTTTGATGTTAGACAAGCCCTCTTCAAAGCCGTTAACAGAGACCAGTCCAAGTGGAGCTCAGCCGCTTACTCTGTCTTTTGGTCAGAGCGCGTTACCGTCCGCCGCTGCATGGGCTGTTCCCCTTACTATGCCGCTACCGGTACCCATCCCTTGTTCCCCACCGACATCGTAGAAGCGACCTACCTCCAGCCACCTCCTGATTCCTTGTTAATGACTACCAACCTCATTGCCCAACGTGCCATTGACCTCCAATGCAGACAAGCCAATCTCAACTGTTTACACAATACAGTCCTTACTGCCCGCTGGTTAGCTGCTCTCCGTTTCAAACAAGAACATGCCGCTATGATTCAAGACTACAACTTCAAGCAAGGGGACCTAGTATTGATGAGGAACACACGAATTGAAGTCACCCATAACAAGAAAATGAGACCTCAATACCTAGGACTGTTAGTGGTAATCTTGCGTAACCGAGGAGGTGCTTACATTCTCTGCAAACTGGATGGATCAGTACTCCACTGACTGGTAGCAGCCTTCCATTTAGTCCCTTATTTTGCCTGCAATCACATCCCTATTCCTACTGGCACCTTCGACATCAATACCAACCATTTAAGGATGCTATAAGAAACCGACTTACTAGACAATGAAGACTCCCTTAATAATCTCAACAAAACATTGGACAATGCCGTTGAAGAAGATTAGAAAATACCATTTACCACCCCACTCACCGTTAAAACTCCCAAACCTTAATGGCTTTTGATAAGCCCTCGTTTCTATTGTTTTGTTTCCCTTGTCATCTTTACTTACCCCGTTTCTATTCATCATAGACTTTCTTTCTACATACGCTTTCCGACATACATGCCTACCATTAAGCTCTTTATTTATCTCTTCTAACTTGTCACCACCATTCCCCATTTGCCTTTCATGAAGATGCAGTCGTTAAGTGACATTGCACAAGCGCCATGATGATCTACTGAGCATTTACCTTTTTTTGATCTGTTTATTTCTTTTGCTTTGACCTTTCACCATTTGTTTCACCTTTTTCAGGCCATTATCTTAGCGGTCGGGCCAGACTCCAAGAAATTTGTTTTATTTAAAAGACCCCTTAAGGGGGTCAGTCTGCGACACGGATAAAAACAAGACTAAAGTTCGTTTTTTTTAGGAGCTGTCGGAGGTGAAGTCGTCATTGGTTGGGATTGGCAGATCGCCCAATTCTCCCCAATACTCCTCCGTCACCCCCACCTCCAACTGCCATGCAATAAAAGCGTCGCAGTCATCCTGGTCCCGTAAAAGGGCGCCCTGCGCCCGTGTCAACAAGCTAAATTGGGCCTGCACCGCCTGAAGATTGTTCTCCACCACCACCAACTCCCTCCCCATCAGCTGGCAGATCTCCACTGCCCTCAACCGGTACTGCTCCAAATTGCCCCAGGGATTGAAGGGGACCGGGACTGGCAGGTCCTCGCCCAACCATTGGATCTCCTCCTCCTCGACGGTCAGTCAAGGAGGAGTTCCAAAGTCTGATGGCTGAACGAAGTCGTTAATACTAACAAACAGTCGCTAAGGAAAAGTCACTTACTGACTTCCTCGTTATCTCCTGGCCTGTTCTGTCTGCCATCTTGACCTCGGGGGTCTCCATCTCTACCAGCCTGACAGTAATGAATCAACCATTAGTGAAAGCTACAAAGTCTAGCAGGCCAGCCACTTACCAACTGCCGCTTGGACCTGCCACTGGCCCTCCCTCCTCTGGCACTCCACTGCTGCCCAAGCTCCGCTCAATGGCCTTAGCCACCGCCGCTCTCTCCTCTGCAGGAGTTGCCTCTTGCGACCCCTTGGCCACTCCTTCTTCACCTGACTCTATCCAGCACTGTTTTGACCCCTTTGCAGGAGTCGGGATCTCCTCGTCCTCGCTCGACTCCACTACAGATCGGCTCTTCACGTCAGCAGTCCTTACCAGTCCCTTCCCCTTGCCGGTTCCATCTGCTACTGTCCCCTCCTGTCATGTTGGCAGGAGGAGAGTTGCCTTCTTAACGGCGGGCTCCCTGCCACCCGCTGCTATCTCTTGTTGCGCCTCCAAGTACTTTCTGGTGGCCTTGACCAAGGCCGCGTTGATATGACCCGGTCAGTGCTGGCTGCCTGACACCAACAAGTTGAACCACGCACATGACCTCAGCATGTGACCGCTACCGACCAACCACTAATGACACCGACTGTTATCAACCATTCCCTTAACAACCAAGCCAACCTTCGACAATCCAGCACTCTCTACGGCCCCCGACTGGCAGCCATCAATCAATCGTAACTGCATTACTGATGACCCAACAATCGTAAACTTATTTTCATTAACATTTTTCTCTTACAATTTTCACTCTCAATCTACTTACAATTTTCTCATATTACTTACAATTTTCCTATTCAATAGCAGCCTCCGACATACGCTATCACATGCGACCGCTATGCTTACTATCTCTTACCGGTTTCCCCTTTTGTCATCTTACCTACCTATAAATACTGCCCTGTCAGTAGCTAAACATCATCAAATTGTACCAGAGTCTAGTCCCCATTTCAGACTACACTTAAGATCTCATTCACGCTCTTGCTTCCTTAACGGCTGATTTGGGTTTACCCAGTCCAGTCTCCTTTGGTTTCCGCGCTCAGCTTAACGGTATTGTTAAACTTAGCACTCGTCGTCTTTGTCAAGCGCCATACAGGCGCCCTCAGTTCGCCTTTGTTAAGCACCATACGGGTGCCCTTGGTTCGCCTTCGTTAACGCTAGCGCTTATGGCTAGTGACTCGTATATTTCTGTTAACTCTTCTTAAATTCCTTAACAACCTTCTGGGTCTTTGCAGATCTCTCAACCCGCTGCAATTCAGTAGCGACACTAATGGCTGCACCATTATCTCTTACCGCTCTCTCACTCTTCCTTACTGACTCCGACCTCACAACTCCTTACCGAGTTTCTGGGACTTTGCTTGACTCCTCTCACACACACATAACGCTATTACTTGCTAGCTATCCCTATCTAGCTGGTCTTGTTGGTTGTTTCCTGCACGGCAGCTAGGCGGCAAGTCAGCGCATCATTTTGGAGCCCACCGCAAGGGGTTCTATAGCAAAATTCCACCGGAAACTCGCCTCCAGGCCAAAAACCGCTTATGTCTCGTTACCGAAGCTTTGCTCCCCATTATCCCTTTTGACATTCCCCCTCCTTTGCCGTTAACACCCTTAACAACACCACCTTGCAACCTTGAAGAGGAACTCGCTACCGCTAGGGAACTTCTCGACGTTACCAAACTCCTAGAGAACTTCCCAGGCCATCACATCGACAACTTCCTCGACGCACCGCTACCACCGTTATCCCCAGACCCCTATTCCCCAGTTCAAACCACTATACCTTTACTGACACCCGTTAACCCTACTGTCATGGGTGACGCCCGTCCTTCCTGTCATATGCCACCCCGCAACGACTCTACCGCACCTAAATGGGATGAGAGTTGCCCTTGAGAGCTTGCCCAGTATTTTTGTGAGCTCGAATATCTCTTAGCGGACTGCGCCGTTAACGACGATAACCAGAAAAAGGAATATGCTGCTTGGTACGTATTGTATGATACCGCAGAGACCTGGCTTGGCTTGCCAGAGTTTAGCGACCATACCTATGCCAAGTGGAAGATAGCGGTCTTTTGTTTATATCCTGGCACTGAGGAATCTGCCCATTACACTCTTCAGGATCTCTAGCGACTCGTTAACCAGACCTTCTCTGCTGGTATCACTACTCTCGGACACTTCTTGGATTACTACAGGGACTTCCAGCACCTGGCGCGTTGGCTTCTGGCTAAAGGCAAGATCTACCAAAATGAGGAGCACTGTTTATTCCAGCAAGGCATCCCGACTTTGGTATGGTCCAAACTCGTCCGCCATTTAGAAATCACCCTTCCTGATCATCACCCAGAGGACCCCTATGAGGTAGATCAAGTCTGAAGCTGCCAAATGGGTTCTGAAGGGTACCGACACCACAACTTCAAAGAAACCGACAACTGCTAACGCTAAGACCCCTGCCGTTAACACCGCCGCCCCCGTACCAACCACCATCATTAAAAAGGAACCTCTTGACATTGCCGCCGCCGCTATTGTTAACACTCCGGCATGCATGGAGGAAAAGATGACTGCATTGACTGCCGGTAACAGCTCTCAGTCCCATGCCTCTTGACCTCCTAGCGACAGCTGCCACTTCTGCGGCGAAACCAGTCACATGATGGTACAAGGCAATTGCGTTAAGTTGGAAAGCTTCATCAGTCAAGGCAAAATCCATCGGAATCACAAAGGCAAGGTGGTCTTACCATCCGGCGCTATGATCCCCAACTACGTTGGCAAATGGCTCTACATGGAACGCATCGACGAATGGCACAGGCTCAACCCCAACCAGATTCTTACCGGCCAACTCTCCACTAACGCTAACCCCGATGCGGAACAGCTCCAAGGCATGTCGCAGACGTTTATCCATGAAGTCTTGCAACCGGAACCCGCTAGCCCAGGAACGTTATCCAGGGAAGAACGAGTCGCTGCCTTAGAGAGGGAACTTTATGCTCTACGTTGCCCTGCGGAAGTCTTTGACAGTAATGAGATCCCTCGTGCTAATGGATATCAACCGGTACCCCCTAAAACGGCTAACAACTCCGCCCCTACCAGTTCTCCCGCCGTTAACAAATGAACCGTTCCCACCAGCTCTTCCACCAGTCCTCCTGCCACCAACAAACGCTCAGTCCCTGCTAGTTCCCCTGTCGCTAACGAACGTCCTGCCTCTGCCTCTGCTACCGGTACCGCTAAAGCCCCTGAGCTGCCAGTTGTTAACCACATTCCCATGGTCGATCCCCCAGTTCACCCTTATTCCGGTATCTCATCTTGCTATCAGCCCCCGACCAACCGAAACTTTGGCACTCCAGACAAACGGCCTGACGCTGCTTACCGGAGTATGGCCCCCATCTACAATATTGAACAGTCCAAGCAGGTATTTGACCGGGTACTCCAGACCAAACTTACCGTCTCTGTCGGCAAACTCTGCTCCCTCTCTAACGACATCCGGAACCAGTTCAGAAATGCCGTTACGCCTAAACAAACCGCGCCTCCTGACATCACTGCCTTCCAAGAATCCACCAACATCCTCGACAACACTCTGCCCTCATTTTCCCTTAACGACACTCCTGTTACCGACCCTCCTCTTACCGATGCTGCTAGAGCCCAAGTCACTTTGTGTCACGACCCCGCCATCTCCGGACCCCCATACGCTGCCTCAACCCCGGCACACACCTCCCCCGCACCCCTGGCGCACCTCCGGGACTGCCAACAACCTCCCAACGCTGCACCAGCAACACCCGCGGCCATCTCCGAACAGATCCCTGGCCATCACCGAACCCCGGCATCTCGGCCGACACGTCACCCCAAGGCTTCCCTGTCACTGGACACACCCAGACCCCCGGCATCCCGGCCATCACATAACGTTCTGCAACATTCCTCCCACAAACCGCCGGCACGTCACAATGCCACCTGCTTCTGTGGCGCCGAGGGGCGCCACCACCACGCACCATGACCACCAACCCGCCCGACACAAGCCCGCTGTAACCCGCGCCAGCATGCCCCGACCACTATCACGACCCCGGGGCTGGGAGCCAGTCCGGGGACTTAGCCAGAGGAATCAGATGTCTCAGTCCCGGCTAGAATCCTACCCGGGACTTAGCAGGAGGGTAGTACATAAACCATAGGGTAGCATACAAGTCGGGTAGTCTTGATATTAACTGTAGTTCTCCATATTTCCATGCCTCTGGTCTCTGTCTCCGTCTCTATCTCAATCTCAATCTATTCTCTTGTCTCTCTCTCTCTCTCATCTCGTCTCTCGTCTCTCATCTCTCGTCTCTCGTCTCTGTGCCTCGTTTCCGTTCCGTGACTCATTTCTCCTGTCCATTTCTCTTCTCTGTTTCCTTACCTATTGTCCGTATCTCTTTCTCTCTTCACCCCGGTCTCCTAACCAACCCACCCCGCCCATTCCATACCTACTCCCACCCTTCT
>QGOB01000299.1:0-25212 GCA_003313055.1 Termitomyces sp. MG145 | reverse complement strand
GTTCGGAAATGGTAGGAGTAGGTACAGAGTGGGCAGGAGGTGGGTTGGTTAGGAGATCAGGGAATGGAGAGGGGTACAGAGTAGGAAGTAGAGTTAGAGAGAGGGAGGTATGGAACAGTAGATGGAGAAATGGAGAAAAGATACGGAACGGAGGGACGAGTCACAGAACGGAAACAAGGCACAGAGACAAGAGACAAGAGACAAGAGACAAGAGACAAGAGACAAGAGACAAGACAAGAGAGAGAGAGAGAGAGATGAGAGAATAGATTGAGATTGAGATAGAGACAGAGACAGAGACAGAGATACGGAAATACGGAGAACTACAGTTAATATCAAGACTACCCTACTTGTCGGCTACCCTATGGTTTATGTACTACCCTTCCGCTAAGTCCTGGGTAGGATTCTAGCCCAGGACCAAGGCATCTGATTCCTCTGGCTAAGTCCTGGGGCTGGCTCCCAGCCCCAGGGTTGTGATAGGTGTCGGGGGCATGCTGGCGCAGGTTACGGTGATCTTGCGTTGGGTGGGTCAGTGTTGTGGTGCGTGGTGGTGGCGCCCCTCAGCGCCACAGAGGCAGGTGGCCTTGTGACGTGCTGATGGTTTGTGGGAGGAATGTTGCAGAACGTTATGTGATGGCTGGGATGCAGGGGGTCCAGATGCACCTGGTGACAGGGAAGCCTTGGAGGTGACGTGTCGGCCAAGATGCTGGGGTTCGGTGATGGCCAAGGATCTGTTTGGAGATGGCTGCAGGTGTTGCCAGTGCAGCATTGAGAGGTTGTTGGTGGTCCCGGAGGTGCGCAAGGGGTGCGGGGGAGGTGTGTGTTGGGGCGGGGGCAGCATATGGGGGTCCAGAGATGGCAGGGTCGTGACAGATATAGGTGATGCAGGATTGCAGGAAATGTTTGCCTGTGGTGCAACTATCATCATAGGCATCTGGGAGTGCAGGTTGTGGAATTTTGGCAAGCAAGGGGGAGGAAACATTGTGATGAGGTAACGAGGGTCTTGCTGAGGGCATGGGCATTGTAGGAACTGAAGGGGATAGTGGGGGAAGGCATTCTACAAGCGCTTGAAGAGATTGAGTGATGGTGTCTGTAGTTTGGTGCAGTCCAACAAATTCTGTGGTGTGATGGGTAAGAGAGTCTTGGGTGGCCTGCACCTGGGCTTCTAGAGCAAGCAGTTGGTTCCAGGCCTTGTCCTGGGGGCTAGAGATGCCCAAGGAATTGGCTGGGGGGACTGGTTGGGTCATAGGGGCACACCAGTGCAGTAGACAGTAAGGTGGGGGAGCTAACAGGCAGAAGTGGGGCCCTGGAGGCAGAAAAGAGGCAGAAAGGGGAGCACAACTGCTTGGGTAATCCCAGACCAGTTAAAAGAGACTTGTTCTGCTGTAAGGGCAACCTCTGGAGGCTATGGCACAATCACACAGCTGACAGAGGGATATCCAAAGTATATTCAGTACTGTACAGTGTCTAAGAACATAGCTACTCACCTGGCAGAGGGATATCCAAAGAGAACAAGTCTGAGGAATCCCTATGCCAGAGTGGACGCTTCTGGGGGCTCAGAAGCATGGGAGTCAACTGTACAGTACATATAAGGCACTGGAAAATGATATGATGTATGGAAAAACTAAAAGGGGTAAAAACTCGGACATTGCCAGAGAACAGATTGGTAAGGACCATCAGGTGACTCTGGCACATCAGGTGATCAAAAATGCAAACAGAATGAAAGGAACAGAAGGGAAAAAGGGAAAATAATAGGGAGAAAGGATAGGAAGGGAAAAGGAAGTGGATGCAAATGGGGGGTCCCCTGACACCTTCAATGCCTACCCATCCCCATCCAGCTCTGACTGTTTGACAGCAGTACCACATCTCCCAGAGCTATCACCCACTCCATATAACTACCCATCATGTTTACCAACAGCCAGCAGCAGGAGGTCCAGTTCCTTGTAACCAAGCTCCATGCTGCTGGCCCCCTCATTCTGGGACTCCCCTGGCTCCGCACAACAAATGCCCAGATTGACTGGCAGAACTTCATGCTCTGCCCCCACCAACAACTCACACCTGCCTCCAAACCCATTCCCCTTCACCTCACCCTGGGTACAGATGCCCCAGAGCTCCCTGCATCCTCGCCGCCAACACCCCACCAACTTTGCTCGATCTCTGCCTGGTCTTTTGTCATCAACACCCAATTAGGTGGCCTCCCCAACTTGCTACTTGCCCTCATTGATAGTGGGGCCACCAGGATGTTTGTCAGCAAACAGTTACGGCTACTCCCCAACCCCCTCAAGAAACCCCTGGAGCTCCAGCTCTTCAATGGAAATGTTGCAACCTCCGGCCCCATCATCCACTCCCACTCCAACACCCTCCACCTCAAAAATGGTCTTCAGTTCCCAGTGAACCTCCTGGTCACCTTCCTCCTGGAGATGACCCCAATAGTTCTCGGACTGCCCTGGCTGCGCGACATCAACCCCAATATCAATTGGGAAGACCTCACAATGACCTTCCCAGGACCCAATGCCAGCCTGGCTGCCGCTATCACCCTCAAACTTCATGCTACAGCAGACCAGGCCACCACAGAACTCCCCGCGACCCCAAAAGTGACTCTGAACCACCCCAGACTCCACCCCCACACCCTATCCCTTCCTTTCCCCCCAACATCCCCCAAAACCAGTACAAGGGCCCCTCCTACCCAGTCCTGGGCCCCAAAACACCCTCTCCACCCCCTCCTGGGGATGCACCCAAGAAGCCCCTTGGCCCCGTCAACCTGGATATCAAAATTATTGGCCCAGAACCCTTCACACGCATCCTATGGGATGGCACTTCCGCTTTCCAACTCCATATATCCCCAGCCCTCCCCAAATAACACTTCCATGCTGAAGACACCCCCACCAAACCCAAAATGGAGGAGCAAATCCTATGCAAAGTAGTCCCCTCCCAAGTACCATGAGTTTGCTGACATCTTCTCCAAAGGTAGCGCAAAGGAACTTCGCCCCCACCAATCATACGACCATACAATTGACCTCAAAGAGGGTGCCTCTCCCCTGTTTGGCAAGGTCTACAACATGTCCAAAGTGGAGCTCCATGCCCTCAAGGACTACCTTGACAAGATGCTGGGCAAGGGATTCATCTGACCCTCAAACTCCACCACTGGAGTGCCCGTACTATTTGTGAAGAAGAAGGACAGCTCCCTCCGACTTTGTGTCAACTACCAAAGACTCAACAAAGTCACCAAAAAGAACCGGTACCCCCTCCCCCTCATTGGCGACCTCATTGACCACCTCCACAGTGCCAAAATCTACACCAAAATAGACCTCCAGTTGGGGTACAACAATGCGTGCATAGCTCCAGGACACAAGTGGAAGACCACCTTCCATACCCATTACGGACTCTTTGAGTACCTTGTCATGCCCTTTGGAATGACCAACTCTCTCGCTACCTTCCAATACTTCATGAACAACATCTTGCACAACATGAGTGATGTCTTTGTGATTGTGTACCTCAATGATATCCTCATCTATTCCAATTCCCTCAACTACCACTGGGAGTATGTGCGCCAGGTCCTGGAACACCTTCAGAGATACCACCTCCATGCCAAACCGGAGAAGTGCGCCTTCCACATCACGGAGGTAGAATATCTGGGTGTGATAGTCTCCCCAGATGGAGTGTGCATGGACCCAGTCAAGATCCAGGCCATCCTCGACTGGCTGCCCCCCCAGAACATCAAGGAGGTGCAATTCTTCCTGGGCTTTGCTAACTTCTACTGCCAGTTCATTGATAACTACTCTGGCATCACAAAACCCCTCAACCAGCTCACCTGGAAGGACACTCCATGAAATTGGGGACAGCAAGTGCCAGAGTGTATTTGAACTCCTCAAATCTGTCTTCACCTCCACCCTGATCCTCCAGCACTATGACCCCTCCCTCCCCATTGTCTTGGAATGCGACGCCTCCAACTATGCCATTGCCAGCATCCTCTTGCAGATGGACTCTGGCAGCAGCAAAGTCTACCTCATTGCCTTCTACACATGCTCAATGATCCCGGTGGAGAGCTGCTAGCCATAGTCAAAGCCTTCAAGCAATGGCAGGCCTACCTCAAAGGAGCACCCCACTGCATCCAGGTCTACTCTGATCATAACAACCTCCAATACTTCACCACCACAAAACAGCTTAGCCACTGCCAAGCCCGCTGGTTGGAGACCCTCTTGGAGTACAACTTCACCATCCACTACCACCCTGGCTGCCTTGGAGCCAAACCCAACGCCCTCACCTGACAACCAGATGTCTACCCAAAAAAGTCATTTGAGGCAGAGCAGAATTCCTTCAACCACTGAGTTGTCATCTCCCCGGAGCACCTTTGCACCATGCTGATCATGAATGAAGAAGGGATCCTACACCAAATCCACAATGCACCCCCAGACCCCTTCTTCACTTAGCATGACCCCCAGAACACTCTGGAAAGTGCCCCGCCGACCCCATCAACCTTCATCCTATCCCCTGACAACTCCCTCCTCCTTTGGGATGGTCAAATCTATGCCCTGGACCACAATAAGGTATGCCTTGACATCCTCTGACAACACCACAACCATAAGCTGCAGGAACACCCAGGAATCCGTAAGACTGTTCAGCTCATCTCCCAGACTTACTTCTGGCCTGGACTCAAGCGCAACATCACCGGGTATGTCCAGGCCTGCAAATCCTGCCTCCTGGCCAAAGTCAAAGTCCTCTGTCACCAACCCTATAGTCTCCTTAAACCCCTCGCCATCAGTTGCCGCCCCTGGTCATCCATCTCCCTGGACCACATTGTCAAACTCCCTGACTCCGACAGCTTCAATGCCATACTTGTGATAGTCTGCCGCCTCACAAAACAAGCCATCTTCATTGCATGCCACACCATCAACGATGCCCTGGAGTTTGCCCGGATCTTCCTCAAACATGTGTTCTCCAAGCATGGGCTCCCCAATGACATCATCTCTGACTGCGGTCCCCTTTTCATCTTCCGGTTCTGGCAGTCTCTGTGCAAGGCCTTGGAAATCAAAACCAACCTATCCACCACCTATCATCTGGAGACCAACAGACAGACTGAACGCGTGAACCAGACCTTGGAGCAATACCTCTGCCTCTATGTCAACTACTAGCAGGACAATTTGCAGCACGACCTGCCCCTGGCCGAGTTCACGTACAACAACACCTCCCACTCTGCCACCAGAGTTTCCCCTTTCTATGCCAACAAGGGCTACCACCCCCGGCTCACCCTCTCCCCATTGAGTATGGGGTAAGGTAGAGTCTTGATATTATGTCAGGTCCCGCTGACGACGGGGGCTCAGCTACACTGGCAAGTCCTTACTAGGCGAGCTCGGGAGGCTAAGTACAGGTCCGGGGCTTTGCAGAAGCTCCGGTACAGCTACGAGTGGTCCAGGGTGAGGTCCGGACACTCCAGGGTACAAGTAGCAACACGCACAAGGTCGAAAGTGCTCCAGGTAGAGGAGCACAAGTGCAAAGGGTGGGGTAGAGTTGTAATGAAGGGGGAACGGAGAATGGGGGGGGTTGGTACGGATCGGGAAATGGGAGTGGGTTCGGAAGCAGTAGGAGTAGGTGTGGAATGGGTGGGGAATGGGTTGGTCAGGAAATTGGGGAATGAAAGGGAGATGGAATGGGAAGTGGAGATAGAGAGAAAGAGGAACGGAACAGTAGATAGAGAAATGGAGAAAAGGCACGGAACAGAGAGATGAGTCACAGAATGGAAACAAAGCATGGAGATGAGAGATGAGATGAGAGACGAGAGATGAGACAAGAGAGAGAGAGAGACAGAGAATAGATTGAGATTGAGATAGAGACAGAGACACAGAAATACAGAGAACTACGGTTAATATCAAGACTACTTGACTTGTATGCTATCCTATGGTTTATGTACTACCCTTCCACTAAGTCCCGGGTAAGATTCTAGCCCAGGACCAAGGCATCTGATTCCTCCGGCTAAGTCCTGGGACTGGCTCCCAGCCCCGGGGTTGTGGTAGTTGTTGGGGCATGCTGGCGCGGGTTACGGCAGTCTTGCATCGGGTGGGTCAGTGGTTGTGGTGCATGGTGGTGGCGCCCCTCAGCACCACAGAAACAGGTGGCCTTGTGACGTGCCAACAGTTTGCGGGAGGAATGTTGCAGAACATTATGTGATGGCTGGGATGCCAGGGGTCCAGATGTGTCTGGTGACAGGGAAGCCTTGGGGTGATGTGTTGGCCAAGATGCCAGGGTTCAGTGATGGCCAGGGATCTGTTTGGAGATGGCCACGGGTGTTGCCGGTGCAGCAGTGAGAGTTTGTTGGCAGTCCCGGAGGTGCGCAAGGGGTGTGGGGGAGGTTGTAAGGGGACACTCACGATGCGGGACTGTTTCCACAAGACAAGGTCACTCAAGGGTGAGACAAGTGGGAAGCGGCGGCAAGCTAGCGGTGAAGCAGGCAAGAGGCGGCAACAGGCGAGTGAAGCACAAAGAGCAAGACAAGCCCGGGGCGCACGTCGCTAAGGGAGCTTACAGTTGGTTTATGGATAGACCGGTGAAACACTGCTATTGTTTGGTCTGAGGATATTCTATCCTGCAGACCAGCTTATATACTACATCAGTGGCTATGCTATGACTAATACTATATGTAATAAGCGGGTCCCAGTATGCTAAGTGTGATGACAAACAATATATCAAAGGAGAATAGAAGTCCAATGACTCAGTCTTGGCGACTAATGATGATGGAAGTGAAGTAGGGGCCAGGCCCTGGCAGTCAGTAAGCAATACTAGAATGATGTAAAACTTATGACTAAGCTGGAACTAGAGTTGGAGACCTCAGAAGAGATTGTCCCCTTACATCACCCCCCCTCAAGGTTTGTCGCCTCAACAAACAGTGTTCAATGTCCACGATAAGGACACGATCGGCGAGCAGTTTCTCTAGGAGCACCGCGGGCTGTGGCCATTTGCAGGGCATAGTGCCCAGTCGCATAGCTGATTATCATGGGTGACCCATCAGGGGCCGGAGTAGAGAGGGTCATGGGCAAGGTGGTATCCATCGCCAAATCGGCTGGGGTTGGTGGCACAACCGACATAGGAGTCCATGGAGTGGAGGGGGCGGAGGTCCTGGTAGCAGGGGTAGGAACCGGAGCTGATGCCAGATCTGAATCTGAAGGAAACACTGGCATAGGTGGCCAAGGTTGAGGGGGCTGCCGAGGTTGGGTAGGGGGACGAGGGGTGGACATTTTGGTTTTTCATGATGAAGCTGGTGCAGCAACAGCCGGCGCAGCGTTGCCTGAGTGCTGCTTCCAAGGTACGCGCACACGCCGCTTGGCAATGCACTTTCCAAGAACCACAAGGGCCTCACTGATCTGCTGGTCAGTGCCCCTGAGAGTGACGAACCAGCGACTACTAGGCCCAGCGCCGGAGATGTCGTGGGCTTGTTTAAGGCCCCGCCCCTGATGACCCACAACGTGCGTGACCAAAGAGTTGGGAAGCTCCAGCGCGCATTTGTAACAAGAGGTCTTTCCATCTGTAGGAGGTAAATCCCAAGCTAGGGGGATGGCTAAGGGAGCATTAGAGGTAGGGCGCGCTACCCATCGCGGAATATGAGAGGGGGGCATGGTAGAGGGTTTTTTAGATGAGGGGGGGCAAGAGGATTTCAATGCAGAAGCACCTATACTTTGCTGGGGAGCAGTTCGGGCGCCGGCGACAACATATCCAGACTCTAGTGCCGTGAGTCTGGCAGACATGGCAGAGAGCGTGAGCTGCATCTGCTGCATAGTGGATACCACATCGGCGGTCCAGTGGGGCGTCGGTCCTGGGGCCATGTTAATAGCTGGGGTGGAAGAGGCCAAACCAGAAGGCAATCCAGAGGTGGTAGACATAGAGGTCCTCATCAAAGGATAGGGTGAGGTTGATGAACTAAGAATAGGTAGGGGGTAGGGTGTGCTGCGGACTAGGGAGGTGGGCAGCTAGGAGACTGAACAACCTGTAAGGGGATGCTCACGATGCGGGACTGTTCCCACAAGACAAGGTCACTCGAGGGCGAGACAAGCGGGAAGCGGCGGCAAGCTAGCGGTGAAGCAGGCAAGAGGCAGCAATGGGCAAGTGAAGCACAAGGAGCAAAACAAGCCCAGGGCGCACATCACTAAGGGAGCTTACAGTTGGTTTATAGACCGGTGAAACACTGCTATTGTTCAGTCTGAGAATATTCTATCCTGCAGACCAGCTTATATACTACATCAGTGGCTATGCTATGACTAATACTATATGTAATAAGTGGGCCCTGGTATGCTAAGTGTGATGACAAACAATATATCAAAGGAGAATAGAAGTCCAATGACTCAGCCTTGGCGACTAATGATGATGGAAGCGGAGTAGGGGCCGGGCCCTGGCGGTCAGTAAGCAATACTAGAATGATGTAAAACCTATGACTAAGCTGGAACTAGAGTTGGAGACCTTGGAAGAAATTGTCCCCTTACAGAGGTGTGTGTTGGGGCTGGGGCAGTGTATGGGGGTCCAGAGATGGCGGGGTTGTGACATTACCCCCCCTTCAGCATTGAGACCCTTCAAGATGGGGGCCATGGTGGCAGTGTGTGGGAGTTCAAACCTGAAGCTAGTGTTGGCACAGAAGTCCTTGGAATTGAAGTCAAAGTCATACAGGGGCTGTCCAGAAGGTGCTCTGGAGAATTAAAAGGGAGGGCTCACCGCAACTTGTCCCCTCATTCCTTCATATCTTCTCCCAGTTCTTCTTCTGGTTTGCTGACTCCCCCTCCCTCTGACAACAACCATGTTCTGACTTGGGAACATTACGAGGCACGGCAGGCAGCATATGATCATTGCCAGACTGCGCATGAGTTGTCCACAATGGTCTGCTGGCATGAGTATTATATTTTGCAGCTGTGTTGTTCATGCTGATGGGGTTCCCAGAGGCTGACTTGCAGACCCCCAGGGCTGGTCCTTCGAGGTTGGCATTTCCTACGGCTCCCCCTGCAGCCCCTTCTGTGGCTCCGGTTGCCTCCCTTGGGCATCGGGTACCCCAAGAGGCAGTGACAGCAGGGCAGCTCATGGATGTGCTGGCCCAGGTCTGGGGTCCTCCGACTCTTGCGTGGTGTCAGGCGCATGCTCTGGTGAGTAGCCTTCTAGCAGTGGATTCCTTCAGCTGACTCCAGGTGGCCCTAGTGCATTTTCTGTGCTTGCCAGAGGGAGCCCTGTGAGTTTGTGGTGCCGGAGGTAGGGTCGTGGTGAGATTCCTTGGTGTGTGAGGCCTGTCAGGCCCGCCACAAGAGTTGTTTGGTGTCACGGCTCTGGAGGGCAACCTGTGTTGCAGAGGAGCAAGGGTGGGGTGTGGAGTGGGTCCTGGCCCAGATGACGGCGGCTCCAAGTCCCAGGCATGCACAGGGGGGTCGGCAGGAGTCAGGGGAGAGTGGTGTGGGGTCTGGGGTGGTGGTAAAGATAGGGCTGCTGTGGGGGGTGCAGAGGTCATTGGGAGTTGGTTCTGGCAAGTGGCGGGTGTCCTCTCCATCTGGTCAGGCCCCCAAGTGCCCCCAACAGTCACCTTCCCCCAAGGCGGGCCCCCCCGGGGTGCACGTGTACTCCCCACACATGGGGAGGCTCCTGGGCCCCGCTTCCCTAGCAACTCACAAGGTGCCCATGGCAGAGGTGGCAGTAGGTTTTGATGTTGCGTTGGTAGAGCCATACGAGAGTTCTGGGGGGCCAGTTGGGGGTGGGTTCGCAGTGGGAGTTGGCATGCTTGGTGTAGGCTTTGTTGGCGGTGTCAATTTCTTCCCAGAGGAATTCATGGAGGGACCAGAGATCTTGTGCGACTCCATGGGCAACGTGTGAGGGTATATTGTCGAGGGAGAGGGTGAGCCGGGTTCAAGATAGGCTCACCATTGTTTGAAGGCCTCAACTATGGCAAGCAGCTCCTTGTCATAGATGTCATAGTTGAGTTCTGCCGGGATCATTGAGCATGTGTAGAAGGCAACAGGGCAGAGCTCGCTACTACCCAGGTGTGGTGGTGAAGTATTGGAGGTTGTTATGATCAGAGTAGACCTGGATGCAGTGGGGTGCTCCTTTGAGGTAGGCCTGCCATTGCTTGAAGGCTTTGACTATGGCTAGCAGCTCCTTGTCATAGATTTTGTAGTTGAGCTCCACCGGGATCATTGAGCATGTGTAGAAGGCAATGAGGTGGACTTTGCTGCTGCCAGAGTCCATCTGCAAGAGGATGCTGGCAATGGCATAGTTGGAGGCGTCGCATTCCAAGACAATGGGGAGGGAGGGGTCATAGTGCTGAAGGATCAGGGCAGAGGTGAAGATGGATTTGAGGAGCTCAAATATGCTCTGGCACTTGCTGTCCCAATTCCACAGAGTGTCCTTCCAGGTGAGCCGGTTGAGGGGTTTTGTGATGCCAGAGTAGTTATCAATGAACTGGCAATAGAAGTTATTTTCTAGGGAAATATTGTAAAATTGTTGGTAATATGGTGGGAACTGCATGTATATGATTTTGTTTTCTTTAAGTGACAAGTTTAAATACACACTTTTGACATTGGCTTGCTAAATAGTGGCTCTAGATTATGCTACAATGGACAGGAGAACACAAAGAGTGGTGGTACAATTGGTTGGGGAAAATGTTTCTGTGTAATTGACCCCAAACTATTGCTTGAATCCCTTTGCAATGAGACATGCTTTGAATCAAACAACTTGGCTGTTGGCACTGTATTTTTGATGTAGAATGTAGTGACAGGGTATGATGTTGGCATCCACAGGAGCTTTACAATTTCTCATGTGCCATCTTTTGTGTTTCTGTTCTTGTTGCAATTATTGCAATGCTGTTTGTCCCTGTTTCCAGACCTTGATTTCCCTTTCCCGTTCTTGTCCATGTTAGGTTCACTGCAAGCTTTTACATGTGCCACAACCATTGTCTCATACTGACAGTTGATGTTTGACTCAATGGTGTTGCTGTTTGTCTCTTTATTGAGGTGCCAGATGAGGTCTTGGCTTGATATTGATTTGCCTTATGTGCATGCAAACATTGCAAGTGTAGTGAATAAAGGTCCATATGTAGGAGCAAGAAATGTATATAACTAGCAAATGATGCATCAGAAAGAGGGCAGCCAATTTCAGCTAATCATTATTTGATGATGACTATATTAGCACAGTCGGTTTGCATGTCAATTTTGCTATTTTTGACAAAGCAGGTGTTCTGGAGTTGCATGAGGAGATTGGTTTTATACATGGCACCCTTATTGCTATGAATGGAAGTGAGTTTCTTTCAGATGGCAGCAGCAGCAGGCTTTCCTTTTGCTTGATGAAAAACAGACTGGTTGATTGTGTTGTATATTATCTTGCAAATCTGGGCTTCCTTTTGCAACCATTCCTCCATCACATCCTCAATATCATCAATTTCTTTATCATTTAATGGAGCTAACAATTTGTTTTCCCAATAGAATGATCCCTCACACTGTACAAGCATGACTAGTTTATGTACAATATCCTGTAAGGTGTTGTTGAAGCTTTTTATATGTTATTGCATTTGTAACCTGTTCCTGGTATGTTGGCCAATTAGATCCATTGGCTGTGAGTGTTGGAACTGTTAGCATTGTTGATGAAATGTTGTAGGTAACTTCAGGGCCCATAACCGGTTGAGATAGGACTGGTCTCAGGAGGTTTTGGACAGTGACAGAGGCTATGACTATGACAAGAGGTAGATAACCTCTGTGATTTGTATAACACTATATCACATTATATATGTACCTATGACAAGAGGTAGATACATTGAATGTGAGTAAGATATTGACTAACTGAATATGGGACCTATACCTCAGTGATTTGGAAAACACTGAGGTGTGACAGTAACAATGGTCCAAGTAAAACATATGAATTTAGTAAACCATTTGGTAAGTGCTGTATCCACAACAGCCTGCTGGGAGGCTGGGAGTATGGAGCCATCAGAGTTGTAAAGGCTGTTGAGTCAGACATGGAGAATGAATTGACACTGGCCTGTTGAGTATGTGTGGCAGGTGTGGCAGCAAGCTCATGCCATTGTCAACAGAAGGAAGCTGCTCAGAAGAAAGAGAAAAGTCAAGATGGCAGACCAGGGCTATCATATCTTTCACAAGTTGCATTCTCTGCTGGAAGCATATGGTTTTGTCACAAATTGAATTGAAGATGGCCTTGTTGTTGACTTGGAAGACAGCATGACATTCCTGAAACTGCTCTCCTCAGCAAAGGATTGCATAAATAACTGCCAGCATTTCCTTCACCTGGATGTGAGCCTTGCAGAGGTGGCATGGATATTGGGGCTGAAAACCAATCTGTCTTCAACTCACTAGCATCAGTGAAGACATCAATTTGGAAATGATTGTGGCAAGATAAAGCAAACACCATTTCATTCAGGTGCAACCAGACCATACCATTCTATGTCCTGGCAAGCTGAGTTGGGAATGCAGCATACAGTGAATGGATTGAAGGGAACTGAGGTGGCAAAATCATAAAGTCAGCAAATAAATGTGCATGACATAGGGATCACCTGAGATGCAAAATTGAAAGAAGCCTGTGAGCTTGTCAAGGTCATGTTTGGTGCAGGCCTTGCAGGAGTGGCATGTGCCTGTGGGGTTCCATAAGTAATTGAGCTTGTCAGCAGGAGCCAAACCTCCATGGCTTGTGAGTCCAGTTCTAAGCCCAGAAACTCCATTGTTGTGTCAGGGCTAGCAATTTTTGATGGCTGGAACTTGATTCTGAGCCTGCATGCCAAGGTCAAGGGCCTATGAGAGGGAGGACCAAGGATGGAAGGTCTGGGGTGGGAAGATGCTGAGGAAGTCATTGAAGTAGTGATGTATACATGAGGGACATTGCACTGGATTCTCCAGTGCAGTGCTTCAGCAAAGAGGTTGAATATGTATGGTGCTGAGCATGCACCAAATGCAAGGACAAGGACAAGGTCATTCCAGAACTTGTCTTGCCACTCAAAGCCCAGGAGCGGCCAGTCATCCTGGCAAACTGGGATGTGGCAGAAGGCAGATTCCAGGTAAAACTTGAGCATCAAGGAGCCCAGTCCTGATGCTATGAGGTCGAGTACAGCGCAATCAATCATATTGTATGCGATCAAGGCCTTGGAGTCTGCAATACCATCGCTCACAGAGCTCCCCTCTGGCCAAAAGAGGTGATGTATGCAGCAAATCCTGTTAGAACATTTGTGGTTGACTTTCCTGATGGGTGAAGCACGGAAGTTGGGGAAAGGAGGGGAGTGGAAGATTCCGCATAAAAGTGCATCCAGCAGCCACTTGCTCAGCAATGTCATTTGACAGTGTTACAATGGTAGGAGCGTTGGAGAGAGCAGACCTCAGGTTGCTGCAGCTTTGACTTAAGAGCGGTGGTCCATGAAACCAATGTCAGAACCAGCGTGTATTATTTGATTAATAGTATTTACAAGGGTGCAATCTGGGTACTCGTGCAATGTGTCGGGTAGCGAGGTGTTTGCCTGAGGGTCTGTGTTGGGCGTGGGGAAGTGGAAGATCATTGATAATAAAAAAACCGAGAGACAAAGACGTATCCGAGGACAGGCCTGAGCAAGATAAAGGGGCATGTTTTGGATGACGACTCGCCCAGCCTGCTGGCTAATCCTTGTGTGGATGCATCCCGTGCATGGCGCAGGTATGCGGTCGGCCCCATGGGCTGCTTGTGCAACGCCCATCATTGAACTTCCTGCATGGCTTGTTCAGGTTGCTTGCACTCTTCGCAGGCTTGAACTTGGAGGGGAATAGCTTCCGCTGAGCATGGACATGCTCAGAGAGGAGGTTGTTGTCCCGCTTTCCCCACTTCGTATAATCTCCTGCTGCCATCTCTGCCCAATACCGATTGAAGAAAATGGCGTGGTAGTCGTAGACGGCTGCCCATTTGTATTCTGCAACAAGATTTACAAGGTGAGCAGTATAACGGAAGAAAGAACCCGTGGCGACTGCATCGCTGACATGGAAGGCCGAGATGTCGAAGTACGACGACTGAAAACGGCGTCTTGTATTCCTTTGCCAAGCGGTAGCTAACCTCAAACTGGTTGGTTGCCCCATTGAATGTATAGGCCATCTCTTTATCGAGGTTTACGGGGTCAAGCTTGTGCAGATCTGTGGCTTTAGATTTGTGGAATATGATAGCCGCAATGACCGTCGTGTCGACGCTGGGGAAGCGAGAGTGAAGGGAGAGGGAGGAAGCAGAGGACGCACCGTTGAGTCCCGGGCCAGGAGCAGGTGGTGTGAATGTGTTTGTGGGCAACGTTGGTGCTGACGTTGTGGGAGGCAGAGAAGTTGCGGCCGGTGACGTGTTGAGCGGGATTCGCGAAGCGTCTTCTGTTATTGCAGTGTCAGAAGAGGCCATTTGGCTATCTGAGGTTCTGGTAAACCGACCGTCGGGAGCTGTGAACGCTGACCACTTAGATTCGATCGACGAAAAAGACGCGTGACGTAATTTGTGGGCGGCGCTGCAAGCGCAGCGTGAGACGGACTTTAAGAAAGGGATGAATTAAATAAAGTGTGACTTACCTGCAAGCGCACGTTCATGCTGGCGCCCACAGGTATATAACGACGTAGACAATGGAGGCAGCGCGACAAAGGTGCGTGAAAAGTATGGAGGAATCTGATCCTATCGCCCGAAATCCCCGGACAGGAGCGGAAATTGAATTATCTATCTAAAACGGCAATTTTCATTTCGATCAAGTGAACAATTTTGTAAGCATCAGAATTGAGCGCCCCTAATAATTGAGCGCCCCTCTTGTGGCTCACGGCAAAGACGCCTACGCAGCTTCTAGTCGACCGGTTTCAAGCGCCTTGGTTTGGATGCATCACACACAGTCAACCAGAGCAATTGTCTCCAGAGTACAATGTACAGTACGATTGTTTTCAAGTGGATGCAGTCCAACTACACACATCCGACGCGGGTCGTGGATCAAGACACTCAAGCCGGAATGCCTGCAAAGAAGTGACTTTCTCGAACTTTCAAACAGAAAAGTCAAGAATATCGCCTCAGAACTCAAGAATGGCCAAGTTACAAGAGGTGAAATAGAGTATGCCACCAAGAGAGTTTCTGGTCATCGTTTCCCGGAAATGACTCGTGGCTTTCTGTACTACCATCGCGACCCACGCCTTCCGCTCAGAACTGGTGAGGTCCGCTTTAGGGTCACAAAGTCTCCTGATCCTGCGTCTTTCCAAAGTGGCTTTGACCTCTTGAGGCCTGACGTCGAGTTGCCCTGGTCGATCCCCGTCGTCATGTTAAATCCCCCTCTGAGAGACTTGGCTATTCAAGATGGCCTTATCGATCTCAATATACCAATCTGTAAACACCACCGGGATCGCAACATGTTACTGGCTTTTTTGGAACAGCCATTTGCGATAAACTTACAGTCTTTGCCAAGCATGGCCGTTCTTACTCCCCGGGAGGTTGTGAAGCTACCGATCCTAAGGATACTACTCCCCATTCCTTCAAAGCCTTATTTCTCCTTCTTCAAGGGTGAGTTCGAAACGAGCAGATGGTCTCTTGATAGTATGTAATGTTACAGATTTTTAGGAAAATTACTGGTTTCGTTCGAACGACCTTCACCAACCGAGGGTGTACTCGTGAACGGCACGTCCTTTGTCATGCGAGTTCTCAAGATTCTTGAACCAGTCGAGCCACTTGTCAAGGATGCTAAAGAATACTATCCAATTCCAACACCAGGTACCATACTGAAATACGCTTCAAAAAAGCTATTTCTAGTCAGAGAATTCGAATTGTCGGCATTGAGTCTCCTGCCAAGTATCAAATCCTCGACGTGCGCAATCTCTTTTTACCACTTTTGATAACGAATAAACCTTCTCTGATAGCCTCTCTCTTTCGCACGACTCCCAACCCATCACTTTACCAAAAGGCGAAAAAGGACTTTTCGCCCATCGTGCGAGGAACATCAGCACATTAGACCCATGCCAGCTACAACCTTCAGACTTCATTGTCCTCTCTAATCGTAGTGACATATCTATTGGAGAACATGCTGTTTCACGAGCCACAATTATGTACTACACCTCAAATGTTCATGACTCCTGGGCTCCTGTTCCCTTCCCTCCCAACACTCATGGCTTTTTTTATATGCATCTAAGCCCTCGCCTACCACTTATCAGCGGTCAAATTCGATTCCGGCTGACACCATCTAATGACCCGGCTCGGTTTAAGAATGGGGCCGACCTTTTTCATGAAGACGGATCGGTGTGGAACCTTGATGCAACACAAATTGCACGCTCTGCTTGTCTGAAGGACCAATTGCACCGAAGTGGCTATGCCGAGTACGTTCAAGCTCTGTCCAGCATTCCCTCATTAAAACGTAAAACTCGACGAGCATTGTTTTACTTGGAACAGCCATTTCTTATCGACCTGTCGCGCGCAGAAAACAGACTGTGCGTTGTTACGTCTGATGCAATCCGATCTATCCGTCTCAAAATACTTCATGACTCGAGAAATAATACAGTTGTTCTTCCTTACAACGGTATGTAAGCTTTACGTTTCATATATACCCTTTCTTATCAATATGGCCTTTGCTCACAGGACGGATTGTTCTGCGTTTTGAGCGGTCAACATTGCCAGACCATGCAGACCGCAATTTCGCAGTCTTACGAATTCTGAAGATACTCGATCCTATTACCCCCGTTGATCCTCAGTATGACATGTACGTTCCTATGCCACGTGTGGGCTCTTTGCTTCACAATGTCAGACGTGGCGAGAGTTGCGTGCGCTTGTTTGACCTTGACAAAAAAACTGTACATAACTTCACTGCTCTCAAATATTTACCCAGCCTTCCAGATGTCCAGCCGGATCTGTGAGTATCTTCTGCATTTTTAAAGGAACATACCCTAAATATCTACTTTCTTCAAAGTGAATCATTCCGTTGATGTTTTCCAGAGCCTTCAATTCAACGTTTGATCAACTACAGTGGATGGAATAAAGATGAATACCGGCGGCAATGTCCATGGATGATGAGAAACTTGGATTTAAATGACAAAAAATGGCATACTCAACCCATGATTGATCTCCAGAGTCTAACACAGGCTCAACACTCCTATCACTTGTTGCAACACGATTTGGGGTCTTTCCCTCCCATGTTTATTCTCGCACAGCAGATGTGACCGCCACAAGTGTTCCAAGAAAGAAAGTAGCAGTGGTTTCACACAGCGCCGGCATTCTTGTTCCGGCAATCATATCTAGACTCGGATGCATAACACTAGTTTTCCTCCGAGATACAAGACGCAATTTGACTTGTACAATGATTCAGCGCCGAAAGTAGACGATTCAGTTCACACTCTTCAATCATCAGGGCATTCAAGTTCAGAATGCCTACTGATGCAGCAATCTATTTGATGTCTTTGACAAAAGAAGTGAAGAAGATCAAACTCGGCACTCAAGAACGGCAAAGTCTCGACTATTTCACTTCCATGAAGAGTGAGAAGCCTTTCTGAAGAACACTCCAGGATTTCTGTACTGCCATTATATTGGAAGACATCCCACAATCTTTCTGAAGGAAATCATGAAGGAGACGAGAAATGCTGACATCACCCAAAGCACACAATTCATCAATTTTCATGGAAAACTCTGGAGCCCCATTCAACAATTCTAAATCAGACTGAATCGAGCTGATGCATTGAGTAGTTGCTGAATATTGATTGTTCAAAGTTTTGACAGGGAGGCAATATTTATCTATACATGTTGTTGCCTACACCAACTGTTTTTCAAATACACTGGATGCAGGGAATAATGTTCTTTGGCACCATCACCTACAAAGGACAATGCATAAATCCACAGCCATCATTATGCAACACAAACAAGTGTGGCACACCGAGGCAGAACAACATATTCAAGCATCACCACATTTTGAGCAAGTCAAAGCCCATAGACCCCAGGATGCCAAAAGCAAAGACCATCATCACCATACTAGCTTCACTACCACAAGGGAGTGCATCACTCCTAACTCAGCTTTGAACAGGCCATTACCCATTGAACCCACCTCCATCAGCATCAGGAAAATGTCTGATGCATCTCTTGCATCGTAGCCAAAATATAAAAGGCCTGAAATCAGCTCAAGATGAATAAGCTGGAGCCTCTTATGAAAGTAAGATCCCTTATTTTGAGCAAGATGGGCTATCCTTCCAAGATGACCTTTCTTATTTCAGAATAAGATTGTTCATTATTTACGCAAGGGATAGACTTCAGTAATGGTTCAATACATTTGTTTGACACCCTTGTAAAACTCAAGATAATGTTTATTCTTGTTATATTTTGTTCCAATGGATGGATAGGAGGAGAGGCATTGACATGCTGACTGTCACGACCCCACCATCTCCAGACCCTCATAAGCTGCCCCAACCCCAGCACACACCTCCCCCGCACCCCTCACACACCTCCAGGGCCACCAACAACCTCACAATGCTGCAACGGCAACACCCGCAGCCATCTCCAGACAGACCCCGGGCATCACTGGACCCCGGCATCTCGTCTGACACGTCAGCCTGAGGCTTCCCTGTCACCCAGATACATCCAAATCCCCGGCATCCTGTGTCAGGTCCCGCTGATGACGGGGGCTCAGCTACACTGGCAAGTCCTTACTAGGCGAGCTCGGGAGGCCAATTACAGGTCTGGGGCTTCTCAGGAGCTCCAGTACAGCTACAAGTGGTCCGGGGTTAAGTCCAGATGCTCCGGGGTAAGAGTAGCAATGTGCGCGAGGTTTGAAAGTGCTCCAGGTAGGGGAGCACAAGTTCAGGGGGTAGGGGGGTTCATAATGGAGGGGGGAATGGGGAACAGGAGGGTAGTATTGATTGGGGGATGGAAGTAGGTTTGGGAGTGGGTAGAGATAGGTACAGAACGGATGGAGATGGGTTGGTCAAGTAACCGGGGGGTGAGAGGAGATACAGAACAGGAAGTAGAAATAGAGAGGAAGAGATATGGAACAGTAGATAGAGAGATGGAGGAGAGATATGGAACAGAGATACAAGTCACAGAATGGAGATACAAGGCATGGAGACGAGAGATGAGAGATGAGACAAGAGAGAGAGGAGAGAGACATGAAAATAGATTGAGATCAAGACAGAGACAGAGAATATGGAAACTACAGAGAACTATGGTTAATATCAAGACTACCCAACTCGTATGCTACCCTATGGTTTATGTACTACCCTTCTGCTAAGTCCCTGGCAGGGTTCTAGCCTGGGGCCGTAGCATCTGATTGTCCCCCGGCTAAGTCCCTGGGCAGGCTCCTGGCCCTGGAGTCATGACAGTTGTCGGGACATGCTGGCACAGGTCGCAGCGGTCTTGCGTCAGGCAGGTTGGTGGTCCTGGCATGTGGTGGTGGCGCCCGTCGACACCACAGAAGCAGGTGGCCCAGCAATGTGCTGACAGTTTGTGGAAGGAATGTTGCAGAATGTTATGTGATGGCCAGGATGCCAGGGGTCTGGATGTATCTGGTGACAGGGAAGCCTTGGGGTGATGTGTCAGCCGAGATGCCGGGGTTTGGTGATGTCTGGGGGTTTGTCCAGAGATGGCTGCGGGTGTTGCCAATGCAGCGTTGTGGGGTCATTAGTGGCCCCGGGGTGTGTGGGAGGTGCGGGGAAGGCATGTGCTGGAGTCGGAGCAGCATATGAGGGGACGGAGTTGGTGCGGGTCATGACATTATTACCCCCCCCTTCAGCATCGAGACCCTTTGAGATGGGGGTTGTGGTGGCAGTGCCATGGGAATTCAAACCCGAAGCTAGTGCTGACCCAGAAGTCGTCGGAATTGAAGTTGAAGTTGTGTGGCGGCCATCCAGGAGCTGCCCCAGGAGGATAGAAAAGGGGGCTCACCGCAGTTAGTCCCCCATTCTCCCCATGTCTTCCTCAGACTCATCCTCAGGCTCCCCCACCCCCCCTGCATCCAACGATAATTGCATTGAATCCTGGGAGTTATACGAGATGTGCTGGGCCCCGCATGACCTGCGTCGGCAAGAACGAGAGTTGTCAGCATTGCTCCATCAACGTAAGTAGAGTGTACCTGTGGTGTTCTGGGGCTGACAGTGGGTCAGAGGCATCGTTGCAGACCCCCGGGGCTGGTCCCTCTAGGCAGGTCCATTCAGAGGTGACGGTGTTGCAGCCGGCCCCCTGTGTGGCCAGGTGCCTTCCCCCAGGCGCCAAGTTCCTCAGGAGGTCACGACACCAGAGCAGGTGGTGGAGGCATTGGCCCGGGTCTGGGGTCTCCCAACCCTTGCGTGGTGTCAGGAGCGTGGCCCAGTGGGTGGTCCTTCCTTGTTGCATGTTTTGGGGCTGACCCGGATTCTTTTTAGTGTGTTTTCTGTGCTCATTGGGGAGACCACTGCAAGTTCACCGCTCTGGAGGCAGGATCGCGGCGTGACTCCTCCATGTGTGAGGCCTGCCAGGCCCACCATGGGAGATGCTCGGTGTCGCAACTCTGGAAGGTGACCTGTGTGGCAGAAGAACAAGGGTGGGGTGTGGAGTGGGTCTTGGCCTGGATGATGGCAGCTCCAAGGTCTGAACATGCGCGGGGGGGTCGTTGAGAATCTGGGGGGAGTGGTGCGGGATCTGGGGCAGTGGTGAAGATAGGGCCGCCATGAGGGGCACCAAGGTTGTCTGAGGTTGGTTCCAGCAAGCGGCAGGCATCCTCCCTGTCTGGTTGGCCCCCCAAGTGCCCCTGAAGGTCACCTTCCCCCAAGGTGGGCTCCCCCAGGGTCCACATGTACTCCCCACAAACGGGGAGGCTCCTGGGCCCTGCTTCCCCGGTGACCTTGCAAGGTGCCCGTGGCGGAGGTGGTAGTGCATCAACGGATGCAGGCTCTGATGGAGGAGATTGCCCGGAGGGATGCGGAGCTGTGGAAGGCCCAGAGGGAGTGTGATGCGGCGAGGCGGGAGCTGGAAGCCCAGGCAAGTACGGAGTCAGAGGGGCTGTGGGCAGAGCTCCAGAGGGCTCAAGGGGAGCAGGATGCAGTGAGGCAGGAGTTGGAGACTGCCATGGGGGTTGTGGATGCCTGGGCGAGGGAGGTGTGGGACCTCCAGGCGTGCATTTGACAGTTCAAGGGCACCGCGGCTGCCTCCCAGGTGTGTCCAGCAATCCCTTTGTTCCGGTCTGAGGCACTGGAGAGGTGGGTTGCGGAGGTGGGTGCCCTTTGGGTAGAGATGGCAGCGGTTGTCCAGAGGCGGGATTGGGCTCTGTGGGAGGTGGTGGCGGGGCAAGGCGAGGCCATGCATAAGTAGTCCCATCCAGCCCCTTGTTGTTTTGTGACTAAGTTTGGCTGTCTAGGTTGGGCATGGGAGCACCGGCTCCTGCTGGATGCATCTTTGGCTGCATTTGCATCCCTGCAAGAGGGCCTGTCCCATCTGCACCAGGTGCCGCTGCTGGAGGCTGAGCATGACATGGCGCAGTTGGATTGGGTGTTGGTAGGGCACCATCGGCAGAACACAGTGGCCCCGGGGACTTGGCTGGAGGTTGCGGTGGATGCGTGCAAGCTCCTGCCCTGGCAGGAGGACCATATAGCAACAGTGGCGGCGCAAATGGAGGTGGCCATGTTGGTTGAGGAGGTGGTGGTTCTGGAGGAGGGGAATGGTGCAGGGGAGGTCGAGCAAGCAGAGTGAGGGGGCGGTTTCTTGCTTCTTGTGTCTCCAGGTCCTCGCATCCTATATTGTACTTCTAGTGTCTGTACATACGTATCGTCGTTGTCTTCCCATTTTTGTGATTGGTCTGGAATGCATTTCTGGTTTTCTTGGGGTATTGTGACTCAGTTGAAGGTTATGCGGGAGAGAGTGAAAAAGGGCTTAAGGGTACTGGTGGGAGTTGAATCCCTGGTAAATCCAGAGGCGGGGGTTAGGCCCACTACTGCCGTCTGTAAGTTCTAGTCCTGGGGGTCCTGGGGCTTGCTGGGGTGCCGCTGGTGGAAGTCCCAGAGTGCCAGAGGAGCTCCGGAGAGATTTTCATGGGGCTCCCAAGTGTCGTCCCTGGGGCCGTAACCTTTCCAGTGCATGAGGTAAAGGATCTGGTTGCGGACTTGCCGGGAATCAAGGATTTGATTGACTTCGTATCGGATGTCACCTTCAAGTTTGATCGGCGGGGGTCATTTGGGTTGCTGGCCAGGGAAGGGATTCAGAGCATATTTTTTGAGGAGATGGACATGGAACACCAGGTGGAGTCCTTTGAGGGTCGGGGATAGGTTGAGTCTGTAGGCATGCATCAAAACTTTCTGGAGGATCTTGAAGGGGCCAAAGCGCTTGTGATTGAACTTCGGGGAGGGTCGGCAGGTTTTAATGTTGCGTCGGTCAAGCCATACAAGGGTTCTGGGTGGCCAGTCAGGGGTGGGTTTGCGGTGGGTGTTGGAATGCTTGGTGTAGGCTTTGTTGGCGGTGTTGATTTCTTCCCAGAGGAACTTGTGGAGGGACCGGAGATCTTGCACGACTTTGTGGGCGACGTGCAAGGTATGTTGTCAAGTGAGAGGGTGAGCCGGGGGTGGTAGCCCTTGTTGGCGTAGAAGGGGGAAACTCTGGTGGTGGAGTGGGGGGTGTTGTTGTATGTGAACTTGGCCAGGGGCAGTGTAAGGGCAACCTCAGAGAGCTGTGGAAGTCACACAGCTGGCAGAGGGATATCCAAAGATGTATTAGCAAGTGGCTACAGTGTACAGGAGCTAGCTACTCACCTGGCAGAGGGATATCCAAAGAGAATAAGTCTGAGGAATCCCTATGCCAGGCTGTGGACGCTTCTGGGGCCCCAGAAGCGTGGGAATCAACTATATAATACACAGAAGCCACTGAAAAAATACTGTGGGAATAAAAAGATAAAAACTCGGACATTGCCAGAGAATGGATTGGTAATAACCATCAGGTGACTCTGGCAATGTCAGGTGGTCTGGGGAAGTCAGATGACCAGGAAGGGATCAGATGACCTTGAGAGCAAGGTCAGGTGATCAGAAATGCGGACACAATATGTACAGATAGTATCTAAAGGGAAACAGAAGGGAAAAGGAAGGGGAAAAAGAATAGGAAAAGGAAAGGATGGTCTCTAGGGGTTGTCCCCTTACAGGCAGGTTGTGCCACCAATCGTCCTGTTGGTAGTTGATGTAGAAGCAGAGGTACTGTTCCAGGGTCTGGTTCATGTGTTCAGTCTGTCCGTTGGTCTCCGGATGGTAGGTGGTGGATAGGTTAGTTTTTATTTCCAGGGCCTTGCACAGAGGAGATGAAAAGGGGACCGTGGTCAGAGATGATGTCATCGGGGAGCCCGTGCTTGGAGAACACATGCTCAAGGAAGATCCGGGCAAACTCCGGGGCATTGTCGGTGGTGTGGCATGCAATGAAGATGGCTTGTTTTGTGAGGCAGCAGACTACCACGAGTATGGCATCAAAGCCGTTGGAGTTGGGGAGTTTGATGATGTGGTCCAGCAAGATCAATGACCAGGGGCGGCAACTGACGGGGAGGGGTTTAACGAGACCATAGGGGCAGTGACGGGGGACTTTGGCTTGGAGGCAGAATTTGCAGGCTCGGACATACTGGGTGACGTCACACTTGAGTCCAGGCCAGAAGTAAGTCCAGGAGATGAGCTGAACAGTCTTACGGATTCCCAGGTGTCCCCGCAGCTTATGGTCATGATGCTGTTGGAGGATGTCAAGGCGTATCTTTTTGTGGTCTGGGGTGTAGATTCGACTGTCCCGGAGGAGGAGGGAGTTGTCAGGAGATAGGTTGAAGGTTGATGGGGTCGGCGGGGCATCTTGTGGAGTGTTCTGGGGGTCATGCTGAGTGAAGAAGGGGTCCAGGGGTGCATTGCAGATTTGGTGTAGGATTCCTTCTTTGTTCATAATCAGCACGGCATGGAGGTGCTCTGGGGGAATGACAACTCGGTGATTAAAGGAGTTCTGCTCTGCCTCAAATGACTTTTTTGGGTTGATGTCTGGTCGTTGGGTGAGGGCATTGGGTTTGGCTCTGAGGCAGCTGGGGCGGTAGTGGATGGTGAAGTCATACTCTGAGAGGATCTCTGGCCAGTGGGCTTGGCAGCAGCTGAGCTGCTTTGTGGTTGTGAAGTACTGGAGGTTGTTGTGATCAGAGTAGACTTGGATGTGGTGGGGTGCTCCTTTGAGGTAGGCCCACCATTGCTTGAAGGCTTTGACTATGGCAAGCAGCTCCTTATTGTAGATGTCGTAGTTGAGCTCCGCCGGAATCATTGAGCATGTGTAGAAGGCGATGGGGCAGAGCTCGCTGCTGCCAGGGTCCATCCTGCAAAAGGATGCTGGCGATGGTGTAGTCGGAGGCATCGCATTCCAAGACAATGGGGAGGGAGGGGTCGTAGTGCTGGAGGATTGGGGCGGAGGTGAAGACGGATTTGAGGAGTTTGAATATGTTCTGGCACTTGCTGTCCCAATTCCACAGAGTGTCCTTCTAGGTGAGCCGGTTGAGGGGTTTTGTGATGCCAGAGTAGTTATCAATGAACTGGCGGTAGAAGTTGGCAAAGCCCAGGAAGGATTGTACCTCCTTGATGTTCCGCAGGGGCGGCCAGTCGAGGATGGCCTGGATCTTGACCGGGTCCATGCGCACTCCATCTGGGGAGACTATCACACCCAGGTACTCTACCTCTGTGACATGGAAGGTGCACTTCTCCAGTTTGGCATGGAGGTGGTATCTCCAGAGGCATTCCAGGACCTGGCGCACATGCTCCTGGTGGTCATCGAGGGAATCAGAATAGATGAGGATATTGTCGAGGTACACAATCACAAAGACATTGCTCATGTCATGGAAGATGTCGTTCATGAAGTATTGGAAGGTAGCTGGGGAGTTGGTCATTCCAAAGGGCATGACAAGGTATTCAAAGAGTCCATTGCGGGTGTGGAAGGCAGTCTTCCACTCATGTCCCGGAGCTATGCGCATGTTGTTGTAGCCTGACCGGAGGTCTATTTTGGTGTAGATTTTGGCACTGCAGAGACGGTTGACGAGGTCGCCAATGAGGGGGAGGGGGTACCGGTTCTTTTTAGTGACTTTGTTGAGTCCCTGGTAGTTGATGCAGAGCCGGAGGGAACCATCCTTCTTTTTCACAAATAGTATGGGTGCTCCGGCGGCAGAGTTTGAGGGTCGGATGAATTCCTTGCCAAGCATCTTGTCAAGGTAGTCCTTGAGGGCACGGAGCTCCACTTTGGACATGTTGTAGACCTTGCCAAATGGGGGGGAGGTACCATCCTTGAGGTCGATTGTATGGTCATACAATC
>QGOB01000030.1:0-49482 GCA_003313055.1 Termitomyces sp. MG145 | reverse complement strand
GGGACCTGACAGCGGCATCGTTAAGGGTATTTTCCAGCTATTCGAGGAGCTTTCTTTTGATGACCAGTTTTTCTTTCAGCATCCCATCAAAGAGCCGTTAGTGTCTGCAGGCAAGAAGACAAAGGAGGACCATGGTGAGGGGTCAAGTCGGCAGGGAGGAGCTGCCAGTAGCACTGGAGCAGAGTCGCTGGCGTTACCGCAGACTCCTAGGACTCCCAGGCCAGCAACAGAGGTGAGGGCGAGGATGAGGATGATGACGGTGCCAAAGGTAAGTTTTCCATTTTCGTTATTGTGGCTGTTAAGATTCTAACAATGACCGGTAGCAGAGGATGCTGAAGGGCAAGGAGCAGGCCACCGGGGACAAGGAGGACAAAGGGAGCAATGAGGAGGTAGGACCTTTCCTTCCTTTGTTAACGGTTTTTGTCAAGCTAACGGTTCTTGTTTGCAGTTTGTGCCGCCTACTTCCTTCGACAACCAAGACTTGAAGAGACTACTGCGTGGGCCCTTGCCCACAACAGTGCTGGATACAGGGGCAGGCGCAGGGGAGAGGGTCGGAAGGAAGAAAAGGAAGTTGGCGGCTCCTGCGGCGTTCCAGCAGCAAGTTGGGGCAGTAAGCTTTTTCTTTGCTATTTCTTAATGATTACTGGTCTAACGGTTCTTGCGGTAGTGCAACGGCTGCTGGGCCATTAACGACCCAGAGGGGTGTTGGTACCCCACAGGGACCTTCCCTTGCTACCGGTGCAACGAGGGCAGCAAGGGGTGTTCTGCCCATGGGCAGTTGTCATGAGGCCGGCGTGGAGGCCACAAGGGGAAGGTGGAGAGCGCTGCCTTGGTGAAGGCAGCAAGGAGGTATTTGGAGGCACAGCGAGAGATAGTGGTGGGCAGCGGGGAGCCTGCCGTTAAGAAGGCAATGCTCCTCCTGCCAACAAGACAAGAGGGGACGCTCACAGAGGGAAATGGCAAGGGGAAGGGGATGGTAAGAAGCTGGTCAGTAGTGGAGTCAAGTGAAGAAGAGATACCAACACTGGCAAGGAGCTCTAAATGGCCCCGGTTGGAGTCTGATGAGGAAGGGTCGATTGGGGGAGTCTGCGAGGCAACTCCCCCTGAGGAGAGGGAAGTGGTGGTCATGGTCATTGAGAGCTTGGGGGGTGCGGAGGAGATAGCAGAGGAAGCGAAACCGGTAGCAGGGCCTAGTGGGAGCCGGTAAGTGCTTGCTCTTCTGTTTTGTACTGCCGCTAACGATCGTGTTTTCTTAATGACAGACCGGTAGAACTGGAGACGCTGGAGGTGGAGATGGAGGACGAGACAGGCAAAGTGGAGGCGAGGGACTCGGTAAGTTCTCTTTGCTAGCAGTCGTTCAGTAACGCTTTAACAATCTTTGCTAGGTCGAGAGATTCGGGGCTCCTCCTCGGCCAACTATCGAGGAGGAGGAAATCCAGTGGCTAGGGGAGGACCTGCCGGTCCTGTTTCCGTTTGATTCCAGAGGCAACTTGGAGCGGTATTGGGCGAGGGAGGCGGAGGTCGAGCGACTAATGGGGAGGGAGATGGCAGTGGTGGAGAATGACTTGCAAGTGGCATGAGCTCGTTTCCGACTGTTGGTGAGGACACGGGGCACTTTGTCACGCTATCAAGACGACTGCAATGCCTTTATCGCTTGGCAGGCAGAGGCGGGGGTTACGGAGGAGTTCTGGGGGAAGTCGGGGGATGGAGAGCTGCCTTCAGATGACGATCTCCCCCCTGCCACACCCTAAAAAAAAGATTTTTTTATTTTAGTTCTTGTTTTGTTACTTGTCACAGACTGACCCCCTTAAGGGGTCTTGTTAAATAAACGGGTTTCTTGGGAGACTGGTTTGACCGGTAAGATAACGGTCAGGAAAAGGTGAAACAAATAGAGGGGTAAGGTGAAAATCGAAGCGAAAGAAATAAACGGGTTAAAATAAATGCTCAGTAGATCATCATGGCGCTTGTGCAATGTCACTTAACGACTGCGTCTTAACGAAGGGCAAATGGGGAGCGGTGGTGACAAATTAGAAAGAGTAAATAGAGGGCTTAACGGTAGGCATGTATGTAGACAGAAAGTCTATGATGAATAGAAATGGAGTAAGTAAAGATGAAAAGGGGAACAAAACAATAGAAATAAGGGCTTATTGGGGGCCGTTAAAGTTTTTTGGGATTTTTAATGGTGAGTGGGGTGGATAGATGAAAACAGTGTTTTCTAGTCTTCTTCAACGACATTGTCCAATGAGTCGTCGTGATTAAGGGAGTCTTCATTGTCAAGTAAGTCGGTTTCTTCTAACATTCTTAAATGGTTGGTATCGATATCGAAGGCATCAGTAGGGAGAGGGATGTGTTTACGGGTGAAATAAGGGACTAAACAAAAGGTGGCTACTGGTCGGTGGAGTACTGATCCATCCAGTTTGCAGAGAATGTAAGCGCCTCCATGGTTTTGTGATATTATCACTAGCAGTCCTAAGTATTGAGGTCGCATCTTCTTGTTATGAGTGACTTCAATTCTTGTGTTCCTCATCAATACTAGATCTCCTTGCTTGAAGTTGTAGTCTCGTATCATAGCGGCATGTTTTTGTTCGAAACGGATAGTGGCTAAATAGCAGGCAGTAAGCACAATGTCATGTAAATGGTCGAGATCGGCTTGTCTGTGTTAGAGGTCAATGGCACATTGGGCAATGAGGTTGGTAGTCATTAACAAGGAATCGGGAGGTGGCTGGAGGTAGGTCACTTCTACAATGTCGGCTGGGAATAGGGGATGGGTACTGGTAGCGGCGTAGTAAGGGGAGCAACCCATGTGGTGGCAGATGATAACGTGTTCTGACCAGAAGACAGAGTAAGCGGCTGAGCTCCACTTAGACTGGTCTCCGTTAATGGCTTTGAAGAGTGCTTGTCTAACATCGAAGTGGGGTTGTTTGGCAATACCGTTAGCATGTTTGTTGTAACTGGATATGCAAATGTGGTTGATGTGGTACTTCTTGGCAAGGTAGGCGACAGCTTTGATGATGGGAGGACCGTTATTGGTAACAATTTTGTTAAGGACGCCCCATCAGCAGATGATGTCTTTGAAGAGCCATTTAGCGATAGCGTCAGTATTTTCACAAATGAGAATGCAGAATTTGGGATAGTGTATTAATGAACAGCGTCCTTGGATGATATACTTGAACTTGTTTGAAGGCAGCATGAACATGGTGTCAATATAGATCTTGCTGAATAGAGTGGCAGGGGTAGCGATGGTAGGCAGTATGAGGACTTTGGTCATTTGGTGGATTTGGCAAATGTGGCACAAGCGGATGTACCAAACGATATTGGCCGCTACCTGTGGCCACCAAAAGTGCTCCAGCAGGGCAGCTCTCGTAGCAAACAGACCACAATGTCCAAGGTTGTCATGCATAGCTTGCAGGATATGAAGTCGTGAGTCGGTCGGTATGAAGAGCTTGTGTTCACCATTACGATTGTGTCGCCAAAGTTTGCCATTAGCAAGGAAGAAGCAGCTAGCATAGCAAAGGAAGGTAGCAAGTGCTTTGTTGTTAAGGCTTGGCGGTCGCTTGAAGTCAGTAAGCCACTGCTTAACGAGTTGAACTCTTTTATTGCCGGCAAGGGCCTTGGGGGAGCAAGGGACGTTGTCATAGGAAAGGGGGTCGGTAATGGGTGGAATCGAGACTTTGGAAAGGGGGATGGTGCTGTTAGCGAATGTCGCTAGAGTTGGATGGTAATGGGTGAATGGGGGTAAATGAGGGGCGGTAGAGGCAGAGCGGGTGAGGGCGGTCAGTAACTGGACATGGTGCATAAATCTGTGCATACGGTCAACCCAATCTTCGAAGATGTCGTTGTTGGTATCATCTGGGGGAGGGTCGGTAGGCTGTAGTGGTTGTTGCAAACGTCTGTTGGGTCCATGGAAGGTTCCTTTAACGTGTACGAGCTCAAAGTGGAACATAAGGATAGCCATGATCCAGCAGTTCATACTTGCTGAGGGCTGAATGTCAGGGTTCTGCAGCATACCTTTCATGTAGCGTGCATCAACCTCAATAATAAGGTTCCTAATGCCTAGGAGGTACATGCGTAGTGCCTGCAAGGCTCGGTACAAACCGTAGAGCTCGAGCTTGGGCTGACTGAAGCAAGCTTTGCATTCGTTAAGGGTGATGGAACCAAAACAATTATAGCGATGTTGTTTGCAATTGTTGGTAGTGCACTGGCAAAGGTAGAAACCGACTGCTAGCTAAGATAACGGGGTCATCAGATTTGTAGTCGATAGGTATGAGGGGCTTAGCATCATGCAAGGCCTTGACGAGGTCCTTCTGAGTGTTAAGCTGGTCGGGTCCAAATTTGAAGGGAACTCCAGTGCAGGTGAGCTTTGTTAGGTGATGGGCGTGATGGGCAAAGTTCTTAATGAACATCCGGAGGACTCCAACGGTACCTAGGAAAGCACAGACCTCAGTTAACGACCGGCAAGGGCCCCAGCAGTCCAATAACGCTAAACGGTTTTTGTCGGGGACTCGGCCATTTGGGGTGCAAACCTGGCCCAGGATCTTGAAGGTAGGCGCGCAAAGGACTAGCTTATGGCCAGAGAAAGTACCACTGCAGTACTTCATCCACTGAAGGACACAATTCAGGAGTTCAAAGAACTCCCAAAGTGCTAAATGAATGTTGGGATTGTTGGGATGCTTAGTGGGTGTGCCGTTAATGAGTTTCCAATCCTTCAGGCCTTTAACGCCAACATCGTCGATGAAGCTGAGGGCGTTATGGGGGATTTTGGGTTGGAGGATGTGGGTGACGTCATTGTGAAAGATGGGCACAGCATTAGTCCATTCCATCAGGAGCGTTACTAAACGGAGGGCGCCAAACAGGGTCTGGAAGGTTGTTAAGTCACAGGAAGCGGGATCGATAATGCATTCATTGTAGCCAATGTAGAGGTCAAGGGTAGTGCCACAAATGCGGCCAGCAAAGGATTCGGCAACGTAGTCAGGGAAAGGGGGAACTCCAGAATGGCAGATCGTGACTTGGTTTAACGGCTCGAGACTGTGGACTAGGCAAAGTTTACCGTTTTTCTTCAAGACACAAAACCAGCAGGACCGGTAAGTGGAGTTTGAAGGTTCGTAAACGCCTGCTTGGATCTTGCTATGCATGATCTCACAGATCTCTTTTTTGAGGCCTGGCAGTATCGGTCAGTTGTGCTGAACCCAAGGGACGTGCAGGATGGTTGGTATGCAAACGAGGGGGAAGAAGTCGGGTCGTAGGCTACTTCTTTTGGAGTCTTCCCATGATGTTAATGACTGGTGGCTCAGGGGCTTTTGCAGTACCAGTAGCAGAGGCAGGGGCATAACATTTGTTAGCGCCAGGGGTACTGGCAGCAGCAGAGTCGTTAGCGGCTTTAGGGGGAACCGGTCAATATCCCTTAGTGCAAGGGATCTCGATACTGTTGAAGACTTCCACAGGGCGATGTAGAGCGTAAAGTTCTCTTTCTAAAGCAGCAACACGTTCTTCCCTGGATAACGTTCCTGGGCTAGCAGGTTCCAGTTGCAAGACTTTGTGGATAAATGTCTGGGACATGCCTTGGAGCTGTTCCACATCAGGGTTAGCATTAGCAGAGAGGCAACTGGTAAGAAGCTGGTTAGGGTTCAGCCTGTGCCATTCATCAATGCGTTCCATGTAGAGCCGTTTGCCGATATAGTTGGGGATCATAGTGCCTGACGGTAAGACAACCTTGCCTTTGTGGTTCCGACAGATCTTGCCTTGACTGATGAAGCTTTCCAGCTTAACACAATTGCCTTGTACCATCATGTGACCGGTTTTGCTGCAGAAGTGGCAGTTGTTGCTAGGAGGTCGAGAGGCGCGGGACTGAGAGCTGTTACTGGCAGTCAATGCAGCCATCTTTTCCTCCATGCATGCCAGAGCGTTAACAATAGTGGCTGGCAATGTCGAGAGGTTCCTTTTTAATGATTGTCGTCGGTACAGGGGCAGCGAAGATAACAGAGGGAGGCTTAGCGTTAGCAGTCGTTGGCTTTTTTGAAGTTGTGGCAGTGTCAGTACCCTTCAGAACCCATTTGGCAGCTTCAAAGACTTGGTCTACCTCATAGGGGTCCTCTGGGTGATGGTTGGGAAGGGTGATTTCTAAACGGCAGACAAGCTTGGACCATAACAAAGTCGGTATGCCTTGCTGGAATAAATGGTGCTCCTCATTTCGGTAGATCTTGCCTTTAGCCAGAAGCCAACGTGCCAGGCGCTGGAAGTCCCTATAGTAATCCGAGAAGTGTCTGAGAGTAGTAATGCCGGCAGAGAAGGTCTGGTTAACAAGTCACTCAATATCCTGGAGGGTGTAATGGGTGGATTCCTCAGCACCAGGGTATAAACAAAAGACCGCTATCTTCCACTCAGCATAGGTATGGTCGCTAAACTCTGGCAAGCCAAGCCAGGTCTCCACGGTATCATATGATACGTACCAAGCGGTGTATTCCTTTTTCTGATTATTGTCGTTAACGGCGCAGTCCGCTAGGAGATATTTGAGCTCGTGGAAGTACTGGGCAAGCTCTCGAGGGCAACTCTCGTCCCACTTGGGTGCGGTAGAGTCGTTGCGGGGTGGCATATGACAGGAAAGACAGGCGTCACCCATGACGGTAGAGTTAACGGGTGTCGGTAAGGGTGTAGTAGGTTGGACTGGAGAGTAGGGATTGGGAGATAATGGCAGTAGCAGTGCGTTGAGGAAGTTGTCGATGTGATGGCCTGGGAAGTTCTCTAGGAGTTTGTTAACGTCGAGAAGTTCCCTAGAAGTAGTGAGTTTCTCTTCAAGGTTACGAGGCGGAGTTGTTAAGGGTGTTAACGGCGAAGGAGGGGGAATGTCAAAAGGGATAATGGGGAGTGAAGCTTTGGTAACAAGACGTAAGCGGTTTTTGGCCTGGAGGCGAGTTTCCGGTGGAATTTTGCTATAAAACCCCTTGTGGTGGGCTCCAAAATGATGCACTGACTTGCTGCCTAGCTGCCATGCAGGAAACAACCAACAAGACCAGCTAGATAGGGATAGCTAGCAAGTAGTAGTGTTACGTGTGTGTGAGAGGAGTCAAGCAAAGTCCCAGAAACTTGGTAAGGAGTTGTGAGGTTGGAGTCGGTAAGGAAGAGTGAGAGAGCGGTAAGAGATTACGGTGCAGCCATTAGTGTCACTACTGAATCACAGCGGGTTGAGAGATCTGTAAAGACCCAGAAGGTCGTTAAGGGATTTAAGAGGAATTAACGGAAATATACGAGTCGCTAGCTGTAAGCGCTAGCGTTAATGAAGGTGAGACAAGGGCACCTGTATGGTGCTTGACAAAGGTGAAGCGAGGGCGCCCGCATGGTGTGTAACGAAGACGACAAGTGCTAAGTTTAATGATACTGTTAAGCTGAGCGTGGAAACCGAAGGAGACTGGACTGGGTAAACCCAAATCAGTCATTAGCAAAGCGAGCGCATGAACGAGATCTTAAGTGTAGTCTGAGACGGGGACTAGACTCTGGTACGATTTGATGATTTTTAGCTACTGACAGGGCAGTATTTATAGGTAGGTAAGACGATAAAAGGGGAAACCGGTAAGAGATAGTAAGTGTAGCGGTCACATGTGATAACGCACATTGGGAGCTGCTATTGAATAAGAAAAATTGTAAGTAGATCAAGAGGGAAAATTGTAAGAGAAAAATGTAAATGAAAATAATCAGTAATGCGGTTACAATTGATCGATGGCTGCCAGTCGGGGGCCATAGAGAGGGCTGGATTGTCCAAGGTCAGCCTGGTCGTTAAGGCGATTGTCAGTAACGGTCGGTGTCGCTAGCGGTCGGTCGGTAGCAGTCACGTGCTGAGGTCACATGCTTGGTTAAACTTGTCAGTGTCAGGCAGCCAGTGCTGACTGGGTCGTATCACTGTGCAGGAGGCTGGTCTGTGCGCCATACTGAAAGACTACAAAAGAATTCCAGTGACTTTTTGGACTTCATTGTCTCATCTTTTCTAATGTCAACTTCTGCTTTCTTTGACTACACTACCACCTTTGCATGCTTGGTGGCAGCACATGATTTGCTGGAGAAGGTGCCAAAAGTTTTGGCAATGGGCCATGTGCTGCTCCCAATGAGCCCCCAGGTGGTACCAGTATGTATTTTATGTGGGGTTTACCCTGGGTGTCTCAAGCTTGGGACAAGATCAAAGAACATGCACTGCTGTAGATGCCACCTTGCCCCAGTAATGTGCAGGTAGGTGAGAGTCACTAAGCATACTCCTGGCGAGGTCAAGGATTGTCCTGTTCCTCTGCTCAACCACACCATTCATAGCTGAAGAGTGCAGAAGCATTGTCTCATGCTTGATTCTGCACCATTGACATATGCACCCCACAGTTTGTTGTCAAACTCCTTCCCCTCATCAGTACAGACACACTTCACACATAATCCAAGCTGGGTCTCCTTGCATCAAAAGCCTCCAAACAAGCCACAGTACTCTCCTTAGTCTTGTGCATAAGAAACCAGACTTTGCAGTATGCCCCTAGCTGGTCAGTTGCAACCAACATCAATGTCCAACCACCCATCATTGGGACTTGAGCCAGACCCCACAAGTCAAATACAACCCGCTCATAGGGTGCTGACTCCAGAACCACTACTGCATCAAAAGCACAACAAGACTGCTTGCCCATAATGCAGTCTTCACACTTGCCATTGGCAGACATTGATGTAATGATGAGCCCATCAACCATCCCTTGCCATATTATGTTCCACAGGGAGGACTTGCCAATATGAGCAAGGCAATGGTGCCAAGTCTTGAGGTCAGTTGGGTGGTCCAGCAAGCATATGACAAGGGCATGGGGTGGTGGCAAGACAAATTCAATGATAAACATGGTACCAGACATAGGGCACCACATGAATGGCCGACCATTGAGTGCATAGATCATGGTGCCATCACCATTGATCCCAAGGCATACACCCTTGCAGACAAGTGAACCAATAGACACCAAGTTGTGATCAAGTTCAGGGGCATGCAGGGCATTGTCAAATGTGATCTCAATAACCTCTCCCCCAAACTTTACCCACTTTCTGACACACCTGCAACCCAAGATGTCAAATGAACCTTTTGCAGCAAAATCAGTCTTACACAAGTCATCAGGGGGTCCATACGTGATAAAATTGTTGCAGTTTGTGAAGAAGTGTTGGCTCACTGCATAGTCTGCATAGGTGACGCAATTGTGTCTGCCATCATTGATCAGGGCCAAAAATGCAAGGCACCTCGGGCTCAATGCATTGTTAGCCAATGTCACCACAGAGTTGGCCTGAGGGGCAGCGGTGCTCTGGGTTGTAGGGGTAACTGATGCAGCAGGGGCATTGCTGTTACCTCCCCTGCAAGCTCTTCCTCTGCATGGATAAAGCCTAGGTCGGACTTTGCATCATGCAGGGGCTGTCAAAGAGCCCCAGGCATCTGCTGCTGAGCTGACCATCCTGACCCCAGCACCAATCGGGTTGATGACATTTAGGGTGATCATGCTACATGCAAATGTGTCACATTGCATCCATTTGTCCAGGGTTGGGGTGGTTGTGCCCCACCAGGTGGCAGTTGCCATAGCTGCAGCCGGCTTCATCTCAGGCTTCACTATGTCACCATTGAAATATCCCAACAGGCCATGCCCATGGGCAGCCTCGGTGATTGTTGTTTTGAAGGCTACCCAATTGGAGCCATTTGATTTCTAAGGGGGGTTCTGTGTCATGGGTCTTGGTCTGGGTCTGGGTTCAGGTGTGTCAGAAAAAAAAAATTTGGTGTCACTTCACTGAGTGGCATGGGGCCTATAACCTGTTGATAACAGTGACTCAGTCAGTGTATAAACAACTGTATTGTAATCTATATACCTGTTGATGACAGTGACTGTAGTTTATGTTAATATATACTTCTAGACTTGTAAAGTTAAATGGCCCATACCTCAGTCAGTGTATAAACAACTGAGGTATCCCTGATCTCCAAATCTGATTCCATATTCTCGACTGTATAGTTTTTCAAATCATCCTCCCCTGCGACACACTGCTCACGTGGGCACCATGATCCCTCTCCAACAGATGTGGACAGCATGGAGACTCACTTTCCCAAGGGAGACAGGCATTGGCTCCCTGTACCTCTTTCTTCATGCATGTCTGCAATGCTGAGACCTGCTGATAACAACACCTAGTGTGCAGGACTTGATCAAGTTCCCATTGAGCATCACTTTGAGATTGACCACTGGGCACAGTATTTACTGCACCATGGTCACCTGGGATCCCAGAACATGGTTTCTGGGATAGCTATTGAAAGCTCAGGATGAATGAATCAAAGCTCTGTCTTTGGTTATATCCTGGCTCAGGCCTTGGTTCCTTGTGGTGCCAATACCCATGCAGCTTATATGAGAGTTTTTGCTCTTGTCATTGCTCACCCACAGCTCTATGCAGAGGTTGTGGAAGCTTACAACCATGAAAGTTTGGTGGCGTTTCAGGCCATCAATAACTACACTTTCTCTATGGTACAGGCTCTATGTGGAGTCTGCACATGCTTAAAATCTGGGCAAAACTGAGGTGCTCCAGCACCTCTTAACCGATCAAATCCTGCAGATGTGGATTGACCATGTGTATACCTATAGTATATGCTACCTTGACTATCACTGGTCAGGAAGTGGTCTTCTGAATGCTTGGAGCACTTTGGCACTCCAAGATCCTTGCCTGGTTATGACAAGTGGTACTACCCCACCTTGGATGATCAAGAACGTTTTCAATCTCCAAATACCGTCCCTTGCATTTTTGGTTTTCAGGGAGTGAAGATGGTAGTAGTATTGAACTAGTGCCCGACATGGCAGAAGACTACTTATTTGAGTTGCAAGGATCCTGTGGTCATAGGACTATCTCTTTTTGTGTGACCAAGGGAACAGGGCCCATAACCTGTTAAACAGTAGAGTTAGAATGAGTTCAGATGTAACCACAATACAGTGTCAAGCGACTGAAATATATTGATATCTCTCTGTTAAAGCTAGAATGAACTAGGTAGATGTATCAGTGTAAGAATTATGATAGTTAATATAAGATATACACACCTCAGAGGCAACCACGATATAGTGGTAAACGACTAAAGTATGGTGGTACAAAAATTGACAATCAAGTAATAATAAAATAGATAAGGAGATAATTGACCGTTGAAGGTGTAGGTTAGAATTCTATCTCAACAGCAATGAATTATGCCTCTTGTGACAGAGGTTGAGTTCGTAGTTTTGGGACAGACATCTTAGCGATGCCATCAATTTTGCCATAATTACAGATTCTGAAATCCGGCTTTGGGAGAGGTCTTATGTTTCTGGGAGGTCATTTTAGGGGAGTATGCAAGATCTCCCAAAGTGATCGTCTCTGGTCATTTGGCACCATGTAATTGTCTCTCTAGGAATCTTCTTTGCACGTACTCTATAGTTGCCGGTGTTTTGTCATTACTGCCATCTCCTTACTGGTTGACTTGTTGCAGAACACGACACATACAAAGTTCATTTATCCTCTGTACTTGGATATCAAATGCTAAACTAGTTATCGATGTTGATGTTGATGGGAGAGCACCCAACAGTAATGACCCCATTCTAACATAGCTCGTAAGTCTCTGAATTTGTTCAACTGAGGTGTTGACAATACTCACGAACGTGTTGCCATTGCAACAGACGGCCTGGGAGTTGCTAATATAGAGGTACGTGAGTTACACATCGAAGTGGATGTCCACTTGATGAAAGAGGCATTACCATCCAGTAGAGCCATGGACAGGGTTGCAATTGACTGAAAAAACGTCACGCTCAGCATAATCTTCTTTATGTAGGACTTTGCCTCACATCCAACCAAGCCAGTGCTGCTCCCAATATCAACGCCAATGAGACTCTGGACGATTCCAGCAAGATTCTTGGAGGACTGAACCATATGTTTAACTCTTGAGCGACCCTATCCATTTGCTTTGTATGTGGCTTACCTGTTCGACATTGTTGCAGCATTGTTGGGTACCAGTGTTTGCACTGCATCCAGAATGGTCGTTACGAGGAACAACCGCAACACTTGCGGCAGAGGCCAGAGCCAAAGTAGAGAACAAGAACAGGGCGTGAATACGAACAAACATCTGGTAAGTAGCTGTGATGTAGAATTGGGTGTCCAACTGAAGAAGTGGTGCGCTTTCCTTTCGTCTTTTATGTGGTCAAGTAACATGCTTTCGGCCTCAGTTATTGGAGTTGCCCGAACTTTAATCCGACTTGATTCTAGAGAGAGATGCTATCACGACAGTACTCTTGGAATACCAAAAATGTCACTTTCTTTGGGGTAAATCAACGGATTCACGAGAACTCAATGTCCTGTGGCATCCAGGATGGATTGCGGCTCTTTGACATCTGCTCGTTGTAACAACAAGCTTTGACAACAAGCGTTGACAAATCATTCATTGATCTCCCCTTGTGTAAGGGCTTATACAATGAAAACCCCGCCACGTGGCAGTCTCATAATATCTTGGTTGGTACTTTGCCACAATGTACACCTAGTAGATATCGCTTCGTGCGAAGCAAATCATGCGGATGTGATTGTTCCCATCTTTGTATCGGTGTCATGATCTCTTACATCTAGTCAATAGAGATAGGGGTGCTTATGTCATCGAGGTGAATGCTATAGTTTCTGTCAATTACTGAAACACTATACATCGGAAAGTTTGTCATTGTATCACTCACAATTGGGAAAAAAAAAACTTCTTTCGTACGAGACCTCATACTCGCTGTCATGTGGCTCCGTGATGCACGCTGTACTAAGTCAGTATTTCAGGGAATTAGGATTCGTGCTTCCATGTCTCAATAAGTGTAGATAACTAACGCATCGTCATCATATATGGTTAGCCAGGTTAGCGGTCATGGTATTGTTGACAATCGAGAAACTTCTCTCATTTGAGATCTCATACTCGCTGCCATCTGACCCCATGATTTTTTAGGGAATTAGATTTGAGCTGGCATGTCTCGATAAGTATAAATAACTAAGGTGTCCGCCATCACATTTGGTTGGCCAGATTGGCGGTCATTATATTGTTAACAATCGAGAAACTTCTCTCATGTGAGATCTCATACTCGCTGTCATCTGGTCCCGTGATTTTTTTGGGAATGAGATTTGCGCTACCATGTCTCAATGAGTATAGATAATCAACGCGTCGCCATCACATTTGGTCACTAGATTAGCGGTCATGATATTGTTAACAATGGAGCAAGACCAAGTCCTGAACCACATTTGGTCACTAGATTAGCGGTCTTGATATTGTTAACAATGGAGCAAGACCAAGTCCTGACTGGGGTCAAGCCAGAGGATAAATTGAAAAACAGATGGACATACCGAGCCCCGCGTTGACACATGCCTTTAGCTCTAATGTGCCAACTTTTTCGAGATCTTGAAAAATCTCTTCAAGCTTTTGTGCAGGCATACCGCTCCCAGCGTCTACTATTGCGATATCGACAACAGTTTAATTGAAAGGGCGCGTACACCAAGTTATGATGGGCATCCTCCTAATACTGCAAATGAGCTTCTACAATATCAAATCGGTTTGAAGACAACATCACCAATGATCACAAATAGATTGGATTACAACCTAATGCACATACACAAACACTCTACATTGCAAGTGTTCTAGGAAGCAGGGCTATGTCCCCAGATTCTCAGTACTTACTCCAAAGGGTTTTGGAAGAGCGAGTAAACAACTTTGCACCTCATTGGAATCATGTTGACGCTGATGCTGAATACTTGGGTCGACTAGAGGAGGAAATGTCTGAGAGATCAAGATGGGTAGGTATATCAGGGCATTATCCGTGGGATTCAGATTCTGGTGATTATTTAGGGAAATGGGACCCAGATTATGGATTACAGGAGCATCAGAGTCATGGTAACAGAAAAGGTCATGATGCAGAACTAGTTGTAAGTTTTTGATTGTCATCTCAACCGGTTGCTACTCAGACCTTCACAGATTGGATATAATTACATTCACATTGAGATGAATACAAGCATAGATTCTGAAGTTTTACCTCAGAGGAAACCTCGATGTCGACCACAGGGGAAGCCAAGAGAAAAACAAGAAGCTTCAACCATATCATTGCAACTTGCACAGGACGGAACTGCACATGCATTGCAGCACTGACGCTGATACTGCAAAAAGTGTATGGCTCTCTCGGACATGACAACGCAGATCTCACTTCCCTTATTTTTTTTTACGGAACCAGATGATAGCGAATATGAGATCTCATATGAGAGAAATTTTCCAATTACAAATAATATCATAGACTCTAACCTGGTTAACTAACTATGATGGTGACATGTTGGTTATTTATACTTATTGAGACATGACAGCACTAATCTTGATTTCATAAAATACTGACTGACATCCATTTTCATTACGTTAGATCCCTTGAGTATGTCTTTTTTCTTAATTGTCTGGCAAGTATTAGCAGATTCTGGTCTTGCCGCATAGTGCCTACTCATGTAAAATTATTCAATATCTTTAATGTGGGTTCACATATCCATAAAGCAGAGGAACTGACTTTACTTTTACAACTTGCACTCATCAATCAAACATGGTTCGGACAACATGTTATTTTTCTTAGAGTTAGAAGCAGCCCGTTTCTCATCCAGCTACTCAAAGCCTGTGGCCTCATGCCACTCATGGACAACAAGTGGCTTCAATATGGAGAAGATGCCAGGTTCAGATACCTATCCAATCAACCTCACAGATCATCACACTAGTTACATGCATCATTGACATGTTATTAGCAGACAGCTCCATGTAAGATAGCATCTTGTATATCACAGCATATCTAGTCAATCCAATATTGCAGTCTGATTCAGCTACTGCATGATCTATGCAAGATTGTTCTAACTCATAACTACCATTACATCTTTTTGAATCTTCTGTTCTCAGCTTTGGACTCTCAGCTCTGTTACCCTATCAGGCCACTCATCAAACTTCTTGACTTTTTTGGTACCATGTCAAAAGCGTGTCCCTATGACTGGCTCGGGTCACTTGAGGCAAATGCAACCAGATCTAGATGACACACCTGTCACCTGGATGTCTGAGATGCCTTCAGCATTGTTATACCAGCCCCTGCCAAAATGGAATGATAATGCACCTTGTGAGGCAAGTAAGAGCTTTGAAATGCCCAGTGGGCTATCCATATCATGGATGATGTCAATTGTCACTGCAGGGATTGGAAGATTTTTCGGGAAGAAAAACCCATTAGAAAGATGTCAAATAATTTCTAATTAGTTTTTCTCATGTATTACATAAAATTTATCTTGAGAAACAAAAAAGAAAAAGTTAAACAATTTCAATGCTTTTCCTTGAGGAAAACAATTTCTTTTTCTTTTGATTTTTCCTAAGATACAGACAGAAAAAATAAATAATGTTTCCAGTCTTTTTCTAGAGAAAAACATAATGTTTATCTTAATGTGTTCCTTTGTAAACACTTATCATATTTCTTTCAAGTAGTTCTCAGGTAAAATCCTTTGTTTTCTCAGAAATATTTGGGGCTTGCCAGAGTTTAGCGACCATACCTATGCCGAGTGGAAGATAGTGGTCTTTTGTTTATATCCTGGCACTGAGGAATCCGCCCATTACACCCTCCAGGATCTCAAACGACTCATTAACCAGACCTTCTCTGCCAGTATCACTACTCTTGGACACTTCTCGGATTACTATAGGGACTTCCAGTGCCTGGTGCATTGGCTCCTGGCTAAAGGAAAGATCTACCAAAATGAGGAGCGCTGTCTATTCCAGCAAGGCATACCAATTTTGTTATGGTCCAAGCTCGTCCACCGATTAGAAATCACCCTTCCCAATCATCACCCAGAGGACCCCTATGAGGTAGACCAAGTCTTTGAAGCTGCCAAATGGGTTCTGAAGGGTACCAACACCGCCACGACTTCAAAGAAACTGACAACCACTAATGCTAAAACCCCAACTATTAACACCGCTGCCCCCATACCGACTACCATCATTAGAAAGGAACCTCTTGACATTGCCACCACTGCTATTGTTAACGCTCTGGCACGGATGGAGGAAAATATGGCTGCATTGACTGCTGGTAATAGCTCTCAGTCCCGCGCCTCTCAACCTCTTAGCAACAGCTGCCACTTCTGCGGCGAAACCAGTCACACTATGGTATGAGGCAATTGCGTTAAGCTGGAAAGCTTCATCAGTCAAGGCAAGATCTGTCGGAACCACAAAGGCAAGGTTATCTTACTGTCTGGCGCTATGATCCCCAATTACATCAGCAAACAGCTCTACATGGAACGCATCGACGAATGGCACAGGCTGAACCCCAACCAGCTTCTTACCGGCTGCCTCAGCGCTAACGCTAACCCTGATGCGGAACAGCTCCAAGGCATGTCCCAGACGTTTATCCACAAGGTCTTGCAACCGGAAACTGCTAGCCCAGGAACATTATCCAGGGAAGAGCATGTCGCTGCTTTAGAAAGGGAACTTTATGCTCTATGTTGCCCCATGGAAGTCTTCGATGGTATTGAGATCCCTTGCACTAAGGGATATTGACCGGTTCCACCTAAAACTGCTAATGACTCTGCCGCTACCAGTTCCCCCGCCGCTAACAAACAATCTGTCCCTGCCTCTGCTCCTGCTGCTAATGAATGTCCTGCCCCAGCCTCTGCTACCGGTACCGCTAGAGCCCCTGATCCACCAGTCGTTAACAACATTCCCATGTTCAATCCCCCAGTTCACCCTTATTCTGGTATCTCGTCTTGTTATCAGCCTCCGACCAATCAAAACTTTGGTGCTCCAGACAAATGGCCTGACACTGCTTACTGGAGTATGGCCCCCATCTACAATATTGAACAGTCCAAGCAGGTATTTGACCGGGTTCTTCAGACCAAGCTTACTGTTTCTGTTGGCAAACTCTGCTCCCTCTCTAACAACATCCAGAACCAGTTCAGAAACGCCGTCATGCCTAAACGGACCACACCTCCTAACATCACTGCCTTCCAAGAATCCACTGACATCCTTGACAATGCTCTGCCTTCATTTTCCCTTAACAACACACCGCCTGGTGAGGAGCCAGTTACGTTAACGGTCACTCAGGAATCTCAGGCAATTTGGTCTATCATGCTCTTGGTCAATAATTGCGAGGAAATCAAATGTATAGTGGATAGCGGCTCCCAGATCATCTCCATGTCTGCTGAAGTCGCTAACTATCTCGGCATATCCTATGACCCCAGCATCATTCTGAACATGCAGAGCGCTAACAGCACTATGGACAAATCTCTCAGTCACATCCCCTGCACCGTTGGTGGTATCATGCTGTACCTTCAGATCCACGTTCTACGCTCCCCTGCTTACGATATTCTGCTTGGTTGCCCCTTTGATGTCCTTACCAAGAGTACTGTCGACACCCTTAGCAAAACAGAGACTACGATAACGATAACGGACCCCAATACCGGACTTCATCGCACCATCCTACGTTTCCCTGTGGTCAGTACAAGCAACAGAAGGTTCAGCCCAAGTATAGCGCCAGACCGCCCTGTTGCTTTTGCCACCACTCTCATGGTTAACAACTGTGAGGAGGACTTAGCGGTCATCCTTGACTACGACCACCAAAAGCACTCTGTTATAGTGCAATCACATACCCCACGCGATCACAAAATATTAGAAAACCCAAAAACAGTTACTGACAATCTCTCTCTTGCTTATTTATATGCAACCGCTAGCAACCTTACCAAGACTGTTATCCTGCCGTGCTCTTATTTCATTTCCACTAGTCTCTCTAATCCCTCAATTCTTGGTCAAGCATCTGGAATGCTCGATACCCTCTCAGCCCCAGTTTACATTAACGTCCCCTTCCCAGCTGTTTACGCCGCCGCCGAGCCAAAATGCAAAGGAGTCCAAGTCAAGAAGAAGTATAAGCCAGTTGCCTTGAAGACCAAGCCCGTCGCTAGCCAGGTTAGTGAAGACTTTTGAATTGAATGACATATCCTTGGCAACCCCTTAGTGAACATACTCAAGCTCGATCCTAATCCCCTTCCCTTCTTACCAACTCCTTGTTTTACCAAAGACCACAAAGCGACTTTCGTTAAGGAACACAATATTGGCTTTCTTACCCAAGACAAGCTTAACATACTCGTGGACCTGGTCACTAAGCAACAAAACACATTCGCTTGGGAAGACTCCAAAAGAGGTAGCCTTCGGCCCGACTTCTTCCCTCCCATTTGCATACAGACCACCCCTCACATCCCTTGGGTACAGCACAACCGACCCATCTTCCATGACAATGTCACCCACATTCTCCAGCCTGAAATCCCCCATAATGCCCTCAGCTTCATTGACAATGTTGGCATTAAAGGCCCAAAGGATTGGAAACTCGTTAACGGCACACCCGCTAAGCATCCCAACAATCCCAACATTTGTTTAGCGCTTTGAGAGTTCTTTGAACTCCTGAACCATGTCCTTCAGCAGATGAAGTACTGCGGTGGTACTTTCTCTGGCCATAAGCTAGTCCTTTGTGCGCCTACCTTCAAGATCCTGGGCCACGTTTGCACCCCTAACGGCTGAGTCCCCAACAAAAACTGTTTAGCGTTATTGGACCGCTGGGGCCCTTGCCAGTCGTTAACCAAAGTCTGCGCCTTCCTAGGTACCGTTGGAGTCCTCCGGATGTTTGTTAAGAACTTCGCCCATCGCGCTCATCACCTAATGAAGCTCACTCATACCGGAGTTCCCTTTGAATTCGGACCCAACCAGCTTATCACCCAGAAGGACCTCGTTAAGGCCTTGCACAATGCTAAACCCCTCATACCTATCGACTACGAGTCCAATGATCCTGTTGTCAAGTACTGTGATGGTACCTTCTCCAGTCATAAACTAGCCTTTTGCACACCTACGTTCAAGATCCTTGGCCACATTTGCACCCCTAACGGCCGAGTTCCTGACAAAAACCATTTAGTGCTATTGGACCGCTGGGGCCCTTGCCAGTCATTAACCAAAGTCTGTGCCTTCCTAGGTACTGTTGGAGTCCTCCGGATGTTTGTTAAGAACTTTGCCCATCATGCCCATCACCTAACAAAGCTCACCCGTACTGGAGTTCCCTTCAAATTGGGACCCAACCAGCTTAACGCTCAGAAGGACCTTGTCAAGGCCTTGCATGATGCTAAGCCCCTCATACCTATTGACTACAAATCTGACGACCCCGTTATCTTAGCAGTCAACACGTCCTACATAGCGGTTGGTTTCTACCTTTGCCAGTGCACTACTAACAATCGCAAACAACATTGCTATAATTGTTTTGGTTCCATCACCCTTAACAAATGCAAAGCTTGCTTCAGTCAGCCCAAGCTTGAGCTCTATGGTTTGTACCAAGCCTTGCAGGCACTACGCATGTACCTCCTTGGCGTTAGGAACCTTATTATTGAGGTTGACGCATGCTACATTAAAGGTATGCTGCAGAACCCTGACATTCAGCCTTCTGCTAGTATGAACTGCTGGATCATGGGCTATCCTTATGTTCTACTTTGAGCTTGTCCACGTTAAAGGAACCTTCCACAGACCTGATGGACTTTCACAACGACCGCTACAGCCTACTGACCCTCCCCCAGACGATACCAACAATGACATCTTCGAAGATTGGGTCGACCGTATGCATGGATTTATGCACCACATTCAGTTACCGACCACTCTTGCCTGCTCAGCTTCTACCGCCCCTCGTTTACCCCCATTCGCCCATTACCTTCCGACTCTAGCAACATTTGTTAACAACACCGTTCCCCTTTCCAAAGTCTCGATTCCACCCGTTACTGACTCCCTTTCCTATGACAATGTCCCTCGCTCCCCCAAGGCCCTTGCCAGCAACAAAAGAGTTCAACTCGTTAAGCAGTGGCTTACCAACTTCAAGCAACTGCCAGGCCTTAACGACAAGGCCCTCGCTACCTTCCTTTGCTATGCTAGTGGCTTCTTCCTTGCTAACGGCAAGCTTTGGCAACACAACCGTAACGGCGAGCACAAGCTCTTCAAACTGACTGACTCACAACTTCGCATCCTGCATGCTATGCACGACAACCTTGGACATCGTGGTCTGTTCGCTACAAGAGCCGCCCTGCTGGAGCGCTTTTGGTGGCCCCAGGTAGCGGCTGATATAGTTTGGTACATCTGCTCATGCCACATTTGCCAAGTCCACCAAACAACCAAAGTCCTCATACTGCCTACCGTCGCTACCCCCACCGCTCTCTTCAGCAAAATCTACATCAACACCATGTTCATGCTGCCTTTGAACAAGTTCAAATATATCATCCAAGGACAATGTTTGTTAATCCACTATCCCAAATTCCGCATGCTTGTTCGCAAAAATACCGATGCTATTGCTAAGTGGCTCTTTGAAGACATCATCTGCTGCTGGGGCGCCCTTAACAAAATCATTACTGATAACGGTCCTCCCATCATCAAAGCTGTTGCTTACCTCACCAAGAAGTACCACATCAACCACATTCGCATATCCAGTTACAACAAGCGCGCTAACAGTATAGCTGAACAACCTCATTTTGACGTTAGACAAGCCCTCTTCAAAGCCATTAACGGAGACCAGTCCAAGTGGAGCTCAGCTGCTTACTCCATCTTCTGGTCAGAACGCATTACCATCCACCGCCACATGGGCTGCTCCCCTTACTACTCCGCTACCGGTACCCATCCCCTATTCTCCACTGACATCATAGAAGCAACCTACCTCCAGCCACCTCCCGATTCCTTGTTAATGACTACTGACCTCATTGCCCAACGCGCCATCGACCTACAATGCAGACAAGCCAATCTTGACTGTTTATATGACATTGTTCTTACCGCCCGCCGTTTAGCCGCTATTCGTTTCAAACAAGAACATGCCACTACAATACGAGATTACAACTTCAAGCAAGGAGATCTAGTGTTGATGAGAAATACATGAATTGAAGTCACTTACAACAAGAAGATGTGACCTCAATACTTAGGACTGCTAGTGGTAGTGGCTTACCAGGAAGATGCCTGAGCTCTAGTTGCTAATATCACAAAACTGTGGAGGCGCTTACATTCTCTGCAAACTGGATGGATCAGTACTCCACCGACCGGTAGCTACCTTTCATTTAGTCCCTTATTTTGCCTGTGAACACATCCCTCTCCCTACCGGTGCTTTCGACATCGATACCGACTGCTTAAGGATGTTAGAAGAAACTGACTTACTCGATGATGAAGACTCCTTTAATCATGACCACTCATTGGACAATGCCATTGAAGATGACTAGAAAACACCATTTGCACGATCCACACCCACTCACCGTTAAAATCCCCAAAACCTTAACGGCTCTTGATAAGCCCTTGTTTCTATTGTTTTGTTTCCTTTTTCATCTTTACTTACTCCATTTCTATTCATCATAGACTTTCTTTCTACATATGCTTTCCGACATACACACCTACTATTAAGCCCTTTATTTTATTCTTTCTAACTTGTCGCCACTGTTCCTCATTCACCTTTTGTTAAGATGCAGTCGTTAAGCGATGTTGCGCAAACACCATGATGATCTACTGAGCATTTATCTTTTTCAAACCGTTTATTCCCTTTTGCTTTGACCTTTCACTATTTGTTTCCCCTTTTTCAGACTTTTATCTTAGTGGTCAGGCTGGACTCCAAGAAAAAGCTTTTATTTAAAGACCCCTTAAGGGGGTCAGTCTATGACAGTAACAAAACAAAATTAAAAGTAAAAGTTTTTTTAGGGTGAGGTGGGGGGAAGGTCATCATCTGACGGAAGTTCTCCATCCCCCAATTTCCCCCAGAACTCCTCCGTAACCCCTGCCTCTGCCTGCCATGCAATGAATGTGTCGCAGTCATCTTGATAGCATGACAAAGTGCCCCGTGTTCTTGCCAACAGCTGGAAACGAGCTCGTGCCGCTTGCAAGTTGTTCTCTGCCACCGCCATCTCCCTCCCCATCAGTTGCTTGACCTCTGCTGCCCTTGCCCGATACCGCTCCAAATTGCCTCTGGGGTCGAATGGGAACGGGACCAGTAGGTCCTCCCCCAGCCACTGGATCTCCTCCTCCTCGATAGTTGGTTGAGGAGGAGGCCCAAATCTCTCCACCTACCAAATGTCATTAGCACTACCAGTCTATTGTTAAGGAAGAATGAACTTACCAAGTCCCTTGCCTCCGCTTCGCCCATATCATCCCCCTTTTCCACCTCCGGCATCTCCAGTTCTACCAGTCTGTTGTTAAGAAAACACGATTGTTAGCAGCAGTACAAAACAAGAGTAAGTACTTGCCGGCTCCCACTAGGCCCTGCTACCGGCTCTGTCTCCTCTGTGACTTCCTCCCCTCCCAAACTCTGCTCAACTGCCTCCGTTACCGCTGCCTGGGAGTCGCCTCGCAGACTCCCCCAATTGACCCCTCTTCCTCAGACTCCAACCGGCGCCATTTAGAACTCCTTGCTGGTGCCGGTACCTCGTCCTCGCTTGACTCCACCACCAACCGACTCCTTACCGCTCCCTTGCCCTTGTCAGCGCTCTCCATTACCATACCCTCCTGTCTTGTTGGCAGAAGGAGAGTGGTCTTCTTAACAGCGGGTGTCCCACCGCTCGCCGCTATCTCCTGCTGACCCTTCAAGAACTTCCTGGTGGCCTTCACCAAGGCTGCATCCTCTGCCTTCTTTCCCTTGTGTCCCCCATGCCGGCCCCATGACGACTGCCTGGTGGTAACGCTGGCAACTCCGCTCCAGCACTACCGACAGCTCCACCCTGCCAACTTGGCCCCTCTCCATGGTCTTCCCTCGTCTTCTTGCCTGCCAATGCTAACAGCTCCTTGATGGGATGCTGGAAGAAAAACTGGTCATCAAAAGAGAGTTCCTTGAATAACTGGAAAATACCCTTAATGACGCCGCTAAGTCAATAGTGGCACCGTTAGCACTTACTGCCATGGGCCCTGCTGCCATGTCCTTGACCTCCAACTCTCCCGCTGGCTGCTCACCCTTAATGCAAGCGTTAGCCTACCAACAAAGACATTAACAAATGAAAAGACTTATGAAATGCTGGTCAAATGGCCTCATCCAGGCCTCCTGCCGGTATTGGGCATACAATGCCCAGCACTCCTCCCCAACCACCTCCTGTTCAGGCCATGCAATGCCGCTCCTGCCAGCCGACTCAAACCAATGCAGGTATGTCGATAACATCGACGTAGCTGCTGACTGTGGATTCGTTGCGAGTAAGGCATGCCCCATTGCAAGTACCTTTGGTGCCTTGTCAAGAAACTCTTGTGTGGCCACAAAGCGCACAAAGGTGGTTGAATAGTCAAAGAAGGCGGGCATCAACATGTTGGAAAGGCTGGGATGGTGAAGTCCAAAAAGTTGCTGGGATTTATTTATGGTTTTTTGGTATGGCACACAGACCAAGACCTCCTGCACAGACCACAACTAACAATCATGAGACTTTGACAATTTTCCTTTGACTGGGGACAGTCAGTTTTTCAGTCAAGGGGAGATGATATGACCCCATCAGTGCTGGCTGCCTGACACTGACAAGTCAAACCAAGCACATGACTGCAGCATGTGACCACTAACAACACCGACCGTTACCAACAATTGCCTTAACAACCAGGCCAACCTTGGACAATCCAGCCCTCTCTATGGCCCCCAACTGGCAGCCAACAATCGATTGTAACCATGTTACTGATGACCCAACAATCATAAAACTATTTTCACTTACAATTTTTCTTATTTGATCTACTTACAATTTTCTCATATTACTTACAATTTTCTCATATTACTTACAATTTTTCTATTCAATAGCGGCTCCTGGCATGCACTATCACATGCAACCGCTATGCTTACTATCTCTTACTGGTTTCCCTATTTAGTTCCTTACGCACTTATAAATACTGCCCTGTCAGTAGCTAATCATCATCGAATCATACCAGAGTCTAGTCTCCGTTTCAGACTACACTTAAGATCTCGTTCTTACTATCGCTTCATTAACAGCTGATTTGGGTTTACCCAGTCCAGTCTCCTTCAGTTTCTGTGCTCAGCTTAATGGTATCATTAAACTTAGCACTCATCGTCTTCGTTACGCGCCATATGGGCACCCTTGCTTTGCCTTCATCAAGCACCATATGGGTGCCCTCATCTTTCCTTCATTAATGCTAGCGCTTACAGCTAGCAACTCGTATATTTCTGTTAACTCCTCTTAAATTCCTTAATGACCTTCTGGGTCTTTACAGATCTCTCAACCCGCTGCGATTTGGTAGCGACCCTAACATCCGAACCGTTATCTCCTACTGCCTTCTCTCACTTCCTTACTGACTCCATCCTCACAACTTCTTACCGAGTTTCTGGGACTTTGCTTGACTCCTCTCACACACACGTAATGCTATTACTTGCTACCTATCCCTATCTGGCTAGTCTTGTTGGTTGTTTCCTGCACAGCAGCTAGGCAGCAAGTCAGTGCATCAATGTAACATTCCACAACATTCCTCCTGCAAACTGCCAGCACGTCATCAGGCCACCTGCTTCTGTGGTGTCAACAGGCACCACTACCATGCCCTACAACCACCAACCCACCCCATGCAAGGCAGCCACAGTGATACGACCCAGTCAGTGCTGGCTGCCCAACACCAACAAGTCAAACCAAGCACATGACATCAGCACGTGACCACTACTGACCGACCGCTAATGACATTGACCATTACCAACAATTGCCTTAATGACCAAGCCGACCTTGGACAATCTGGTCCCCTCTACAGCCCCCAACCGGCGGCCAATGATCAATTGTAACCGCATTACTGATGACCCAACGATCATAAAATTATTTTCACTTACAATTTTTCTTATTTGATCTACTTACAATTTTCTCATATTACTTACAATTTTTCTATTCAATAGTGGCTCCTGGCATGCACTATCACATGCAACCACTACACTTACTATCTCTTACTGGTTTCCCCTTTTATTGCCTTACATACCTATAAATACTGCCCTGTCAGTAGCTAAACATAAGAAAATTGTACCAGAGTCTAGTCCCTGTTTCAGACTACACTTCAGATCTTATTCTTGCTCCCACTTTGTTAACGGCTGATTTGGGTTTACCCAGTCCAGTCTCCTTCCATTTCTGCACTCAGCTTAACAGTATTGTTAAACTTAGCACTCTTTGTCTTTGTTACATGCCATATGGGTGCTGTAAGGGGTTCTGGCTTAGTTGTACATATTAAATTTCTCTAGTTTATGGACTGACCACTGGGGCCCGGCCTCTGCTCCCTCCCATCACCATGAGTCAGCTTGTATGAGTCATTGGACCTTTATTCTCCTTTTGATGTATTGATTGATAATTATTGCTTACATACTGGGGCCCGCTTATTACATAGCATTAGTCATAGCACAGCCACCAATGTAGTATATATAGCTGATCTGCAGGATAGCATATCCTCAGATCAATCAATAGCAGTGTCTTCAGGCCTATCCATTGACCAACTGTCTGCTCCTTAGTGTCATCCTCTCTTGCTTGCGCTGTCTCTTGTGTGTTCCGCTTGCCTTGTTGCTGCTGCTTGTTAGCTTCACTGTTTGCTTGCTGCTGCCCTTGCTTGCCACGACCCCTGAGTTTGGCCTTGCATTGTGTGGAGTATCCCACAATCCGAGATCCCCTTACAGGTGCCCTCACCTCGCCTTTGTTAAGCACCATACAGGTGCCCTCGGTTCGCCTTCGTTAACGCTAGCGCTTACAGCTAGCAACTCATATATTTTTGTTAACTCCCCCTATATTCCTTAACAACCTTCTGGGTCTTTACAGATCTCTCAATCCACTGCAATTCAGTAGCGACACTAAGGGCCGCACTGTTACCTTTACCACTCTTTCTCACTTCCTTACCAACTCTGACCTCACAACTCCTTACTGGGTTACTGGGACTTTGCTTGACTCCTCTCACACACACGTAACACTACTACTTGCTAGCTATCCCTATCTAGCTGGTCTTGTTGGTTGTTTCCTGCATGGCAGCTAGGCGGCAAGTCAGCGCATCATTTTGGAGCCCACCGTGAGGGGTTTTATAGCAAAATTCCACCAGAAACTTGCCTCCAGGCCAAAAACTGCTTACGCCTCGTTACCGAATCTTTGCTCCCCATTATCCCTTTTGACATTCCCCCTCCTTTGCTGTTAACACCCTTAAGGACTCTGCCTTGTAACCTTGAAGAGGAACTCACTACCGCTAGGGAACTTCTTGATGTTAACGAACTCCTAGAGAATTTCCCAGGCCATCACATTGACAACTTCCTTGATGCACCACTACTGCCATTATCTCCCAATCCCTACTCCCCAGTCCAACCTAGCACACCGTTACCGACACCCATTAACCCTACCACAATGGGTGACACCCATCTTTCCCACCATATGCCACCCTGCAATGACTCTACCGCACCTAAATGGGATGAGAGTTGCCCACGAGAGCTTTCCCAATATTTCTGCAAGCTTGAATATCTCTTAGCGGACTGCACCATTAACGATGATAACCAGAAAAAGGAGTATGCCGCTCGGTACATATTGTATGATACCGTGGAGACCTGGCTTGGCTTGCCAGAGTTTAGCAACCATACCTACACCGAGTGGAAGATAGTGGTCTTCTGTTTATATCCTGGCACTGAGGAATCTGCCTGGTACACTCTCCAGGATCACAAGCGACTCGTTAACCAGACTTTCTCAGCCAGTATCTCTACTCTTGGACACTTCTCAGATTACTATAGGGACTTCCAGTGCCTGGTGCGTTGGCTCCTGGCTAAAGACAAAATCTACTGAAATGAGGAGCACTGTTTATTCCAGCAAGGCATACCAACTTTGTTATGGTCCAAACTTGTCTGCCGTTTAGAAATCACCCTTCCTGATCATCACCCAGAGGACCCCTATGAGGTAGACCAAGTCTTTGAAGCTGCCAAATTGGTTCTGAAGGGTACTGACACTGCCATGACTTCGAAGAAACCAACGACTGCTAATGCTAAGACTCCAACCGTTAACACCGTCACCCCCATACCAACCACCATCATTAAAAAGGAACCTCTTGACATCGCTGCTGCCGCTATCATTAATGCTCTGGCATGCATGTAGGAAAAGATGGCTGTATTGGCTGCCATTAACACTTCTCAGTCCCGCATCTCCTGATCCCCTAGCAACAGCTGCCACTTCTGCAGCAAAACCAGTCACACTATGGTATGAGGCAATTGCATTAAGCTGGAAAGCTCTATCAGTCAAGGCAAGATACGTCTGAATCACAAGGGCAAAGTTGTCTTACTGTCTGGTGCTATGATCCCCAACTACATTGGCAAATGGCTCTACATGGAACGTATTGACGAATGGCACAGGCTAAACCCCAACCAGCTTCTTATCGGCTGCCTCAGCGCTAACGCTAACCCTGATGTGGAACAGCTCCAAGGCATGTCACAGACGTTTATTCATGAGGTCCTGCAACTGGAAACTGCTAGCCCAGGAACGTTATCCAGAGAAGAACGCGTCACTGCCTTAGAATGGGAACTTTACACTCTACGCTGCCCAGCAGAAGTCTTTGACGGCATCAAGATCCCTCGCGCTAAGGGATATTGACTGGTTCCCCCTAAAGCTGCTAATGACTCTGCTGCTGCCAGTATCCCTGTTGCTAACAAATGTCCTGCCCCTGCCTCTGCTACTGGTACCACAAAAGCCCCTGAGCTGCCAGTCATTAACATCATTCCCACAGTCAATCCCCCAGTTCACCCTTATTCCAGTATCTCATCTTGCTATCAGCCTCCGACCAATCAAAACTTTGGCACTCTGGACAAACGCCCTGATGCTGCTTACCAGAGCACAGCCCCCATCTACAATATTGAACAGTCCAAGCAGGTATTTGACCGGGTGCTCCAGACCAAGCTTACCATCTCTGTCAGCAAACTTTGCTCCCTCTCTAATGACATCCGGAACCAGTTCAGAAATGCCATTATGCCTAAAAGAACTGCGCCTCCTAACGTCACAGCTTTCCAAGAGTCTACCGACATCCTCAACAATGCTCTGCCTTCATTTTCCCTTAACAATACCCCCACTACTGACCCTTTGCTTACCAATGCCGCTGGAGCCCAAGTCACCTCAATAGACCCGGTGGAAGCATACATCAAATTGCTACCGCCTGGCGAAGAACAGGTTACGTTAACGGTCGCTCAGGAATCTCAGGCAATCTGGTCCATCATGCTCTTGGTTGATAACCATGAGGAAATCGAATGTATAGCGGATAGCGGCTCCCAGATCATCTCCATGTCTGCTGAAGTCGCTAACTATCTTGGTGTATCCTATGACTCCAGCATCATCCTGAACATGCAGAGCACTAACGGTACTATGGATAAATCCCTTGGTCTTGCTTGTAACATCCCTTGCACTGTTGGCAGTATCACGCTGTACCTTCAGATCCACGTCCTACGCTCCCCTGCTTATGATATCCTGCTTGGTTGCCCCTTCAATGTCTTAACCAAGAGTACTGTCAACACCCTTAGCGAAATGGAAACCACGATAACAATAACGGACCCCAACACTGGACTTCATTGCACCATCCCTACATTTCCCCGCAGTCAGCACAAGCAACAAAAGGTTCAGCCCAAGTATAGCACTGGACCACCCCATTGCTTTTGCCACCACCCTCATGGTTAACAACTCTGAGGAAGACTTAGCAGTTTGCCTCGACTACAACCACTAAAAGCACTCCGTTATAGTGCAATTGCATACCCCGCTTGATCCTGAAATATTAGAAAACCTAAATACAGTTACCGACAATCTCTCTCTTGCTTATTTATATGCAACTGCTAGCAACCTTACCAAGACTGTTATCCTGCCGCGCTCTTATTTCATTTCCACTAGTCTCTCTGATCCCTCAATTCTTGGTCAAGCATCTGGAATGCTCAATACCCTCTCAGCCCCAGTTTACGTTAACGTCCCCTTCCCAGCCGTTTATGCCGCCACCGAGCCAAAATGCAAAGGAGTCCAAGTCAAGAAGAAATATAAGCCTGTTGCTTTGAAGACCAAGCCCATCACTAGCCAGGTTAGCAAAGACTTTTGAATTGAACGACACATCCTTGGCGACCCCTTAGCAAACATACCCAAGCTTGATCCTAATCCCCCTCCCTTCTTACCGACTCCTCGCTTTACCAAAGACCGCAAAGCAACTTTCGTTAAGGAACACGATACCGGCTTTCTTACCCAAGACAAGCTTAACGTACTCATGGACCTTGTCACTAAGCAACAAAACACTTTTGCCTGGGAAGACTCCAAAAGAGGCAGCCTACAACCTGACTTCTTCCGTCCCATTTGCATACCAACCATCCTTCATGTCCCTTGAGTTCAGCATAACCAACCGATACTGCCAGGGTCTCAAAAAGGAGATCAGCAAAATCATCCGTAGCAAGATCCAGGTGGGCATTTACAAACCTTCAAATTCCGCTTACCAGTCCTGCTGGTTCTGTGTCTTGAAGAAAAACAGTAAACTTTGCCTAGTCCACAGTCTCAAACTGTTAAACCAAGTCACAATCCGCCACTCTGGTGTTTCCTCTTTCCCCAACCATGTTGCCAAATCCTTTGCTGGCTGCATTTGCAGCGCTACCCTTGACCTCTACATTGGCTATGATGAACGCATTAACAACCCCGCTTCCCACAACTTAACGACATTCCAGACACCGTTTGGCGCTCTCCGTTTAGTAACGCTACCAATGGGATGGACTAATGCTGTGCCCATCTTCCATGACAATGTCACCCACATCCTCCAGCCCAAAATCCCCCATAACGCACTCAGTTTCATTGACAATGTTGGCATTAAAGGTCCAAAGGACTGGAAACTCGTTAATGACACACCCGCTAAGCATCCCAACAACCCCAACATTTGTTTAGCGCTTTGGGAGTTCTTTGAACTCTTGAATCGTGTCCTGCAGTGGATGAAGTACTGTGGTGGTACCTTCTCCGGTCATAAACTAGTCCTTTGCGTGCCTACGTTCAAGATCCTTGGCCACATTTGCACCCCTAACGGCCGAGTTCCTGACAAAAACCATTTAGTGCTATTGGACCGCTGGGGCCCTTGCCAGTCATTAACCGAAGTCTGCGCCTTCCTAGGTACCGTTGGAGTCCTCCGGATGTTTGTTAAGAACTTTGCCCATCATGCCCATCACCTAACAAAGCTCACCCGTACTGGAGTTCCCTTCAAATTTGGACCCAACCAGCTTAATGCTCAGAAGGACCTTGTCAAGGCCTTGCATGATGCTTAGCCCCTTGTACCTATTGACTACAAATCCAACAACCCTGTTATCTTAGCGGTCAACACGTCCTACATAGTGGTCGGTTTCTACCTTTGCCAGTGCACTACCAACAATTGCAAACAACGTCGCTATAATTGTTTTAGTTCCATCACCCTTAACGAATGCAAAGCTTGCTTCAGTCAGCCCAAGACCCCCTTTCCTACGACAACATCCCTCACTCCCCCAAAGCTCTTGCCAGCAACAAAAGAGTTCAGCTTGTTAAGCAGTGGCTTACCAACTTCAAGTGACCACCAGGCCTTAACGACAAAGCCCTCGCTACCCTTCCTTCACTATGCTAGCGGCTTCTTCCTTGCTAATGGCAAGCTCTGGCAATGCAATTGTAACGGCGAACACAAGCTCTTCATACCAACCAACTCACAACTTAGCATCCTACACGCCATGCATGATGACCTTGGACATCGCAGTCTGTTCGCTATGAGAGCCACCCTGCTGGAGTGCTTCTGGTGGCCCCAGGTAGCGGCCAATATCATTTGGTACATCTGCTCATGCCACATTTGCCAAGTCCACCAAACGACCAAAGTCCTCCTACTGCCTACTGTCACTACCCCCACAGCTCTCTTCAGCAAAATCTATATTGACACCATGTTCATGCCGCCTTCAAACAAGTCCAAGTACATCATCCAAGGACGATGTTTGTTAATCCACTATCCCAAATTCCACATGCTTGCTTGTGAAAATACCGACACTATCGCAAAGTGGCTCTTCGAAGACATCATCTGCCGCTGGGGCGCCCTTAACAAAATTGTTACTGATAACGGTCCTCCCATCATTAAAGCGGTCACTTACCTCGCTAAGAAGTACCACATAAAACACATTTGCATATCTGGTTACAACAAGTCCAGTTACAACAAGCGCGCTAACAGTATAGCTGAACAACCTCATTTTGATGTTAGACAAGCCCTCTTCAAAGCCGTTAACAGAGACCAGTCCAAGTGGAGCTCAGCTGCTTACTCTGTCTTCTGGTCAGAATGTGTTACCGTCTGCTGCCGCATGGGCTGCTCCCCTTACTATGCTGCTACTGGTACCCATCCCTTGTTCCCTGCCAACATCGTAGAAGCGACCTACCTCCAGCCACCTCCTGATTCCTTGTTAATGACTACCAACCTCATTGCCCGACGTGCCATCAACCTCCAACACAGACAAGCCAATCTCGACCATTTACACGACATTGTTCTTACCGCCAGCCGTTTAGCTGCTATTCATTTCAAACAAGAACATGCCACTACAATACGAGACTACGACTTCAAGCAAGGAGACCTAGTATTGATGAGGAACACACAAATTGAAGTCACCCATAACAAGAAAATGCGACCTTGATACCTAGGACCATTAGTGGTAATATCGCGTAACTGAGGAGGCGCCTACATACTCTGCAAACTGGATGGATCAGTACTCCACCGACTGGTGGCCACCTTTTGTTTAGTCCCTCATTTTGCCTGAAAACACATCCCTCTCCCTATTGATGCCTTTGACATCAATACCGACCGTTTAAGAATGTTAGAAGAAACCGACTTACTCGATGATGAAGGCTCCCTTAATCATGACAAATCATTGGACAATGCCATTGAAGAGGACTAGAAAATACTGTTTACTGCCCCACTCACCATTACAACTCCCAAAAACCTTAACGGATTTTGATAAGCCCTTGTTTCTATTGTTTTGTTTCCCTTGTCATCTTTACTTACTCTGCTTCTATTCATCATAGACTTTCTTTCTACATACACTTTCCAACATACACGCCTACCATTAAGCCCTTTATTTATCCTTTCTAACTTGTCACCACTGCTCCCCATCTGCCTTTCATTAAGATGCAGTCATTAAGCAACGTTGTGCAAGCGCCATGATGATCTACTGGGTGTTTACCTTTTCAAACCGTTTACTTCTTTTGCTTCGACCTTTCATTATTTGTTTCATTTTTAGACCGTTATCTTACTGGTCAGGCTGGACTCCAAGAAAAGCTTTATTTAAAAAGACCCCTTAAGGGGGTCAGTTTGCAACAATGAAAAAACAAAAACTAAATTTAAAAAATTGTTTTTAGGGCAAGGAGGAGGTGAAATTGTCCAACAGCAGCTCCCTATCCCAAGATCCCACCCAGTGCTCCTCAGTCACTCCAACCTCAGCCTGCCAGGCAACATAGGCATCACAGTCGTCCTGGTACCATTTCAAGGCCCCTTCTGCCCTCCTCAGCATGCCGTACTGTGCCCACGCTGCCCACAGGTCATTCTCCACCGTTGTTATCTCCATGCTTATCCAACAACAAATCTCTGCCGCTCATGCCTTGTACTTCTCCAGGTCCCCCCCAAGGATTGAATGGCAGTGGAACTGGTAAATCCTCATCGAGCCAGAGGATCTCCTCCTCCACGGTTGTGTGAGGAGGAGGGCTGAAGTTGACCAGCTAGCAAAAAAGCCGTTAGCGTTAATGAGGCGCTTCGAGAACAAAGACACTTACTGCTCTTCTTACCTCTGGAACTCCAGTCGTGTCACCCATCTCCACCTCTGGCATCTCCATTTCTACCGGTCTGTTGTTAAAGCAAAAGCAACCGTTAACGGCATAGCAAGGCAGGAGTGATATCTTACCGGCTTCCACTGGGCCCTGCTACCAGCCCAGCCCCTCACTCACCACCCAGACTCCTCTCGATGGCCATTGCCACTGCCACCCTCTCTGCCAGAGGAGTCGCCTCTTAAATCTCCTCAGCTGAACCCTCTCCCTTGTCCGACTCCACCCAGCACCGTTTAGAACCCTTGGCAGGTACCAGAGTTTTGTCCTCACTCAAGTCCACCACCAACCAGCTCTTGGGGCCTTCATTCCTTGCGGGCCTTTTCCCCTTGTTCTCGACCTCCCTATCACCGGCCCCCTCCTGACATGTCGGTAGGCTTAACGATGTCCTGTTCACCGCTATGGCCTTACCGGCCATGTCGAGCTCCCGCTGCCCCTCCAGATACTGCCTTGCTGCCCGTACCAAGGTGGCCCCCTCTGCCTTCTTCCCTTTGTGACCCCCGCAGCGACCCTGTAACAACCTCCCCTGTACTAAACAACCTTTGCTAACCTCATTACAATGGTAGCATGGTAATTTACTGGTTGGGTACCAGCAGCCCTCTGGGTTGTTAAGGGCCCAGCAGCCATCACACTACCAACAGAGCCGTTAAGCCAAAACGGTATTCAAAAGGATCGGCAAAGAAACTCTTACCACTCCCACCCTCTCATGGAAGGCAGCCCTTGCAGCTGGCGCCACTAGCTTCCTCTCCTTTCTCCATCCAACTCGTTCCTCTGCGCCTGCCCCTGTATCCAGAACTGTCAAGGGCAAGCACCCACGCAGCAATTTCTTCAGTTCCCAGTTGTTAAACGACTCAGGAACCGCCACCTCCTCCTCGCTCTTGTCATTGCTATTTGCTGCCTTCTTCTTGCCCTTGCTTTTTGTTGGAGTCTAGCAAAGCCGTTATCACTTAATGGTTACAAGGCCAAATGTTTTCCTTACCAGTTCCTCATCATTGTCGTCATCCTCACCCACGTGCTCTTTGCCCTTCAGGGACTGCTGTTACTGAAAGCTGTTAATACTTTGCCAACCGAAACAAAGCTGTGGAACTTACCTTGGAAATTGTCATTGTTTGTGGCCTTGTACCGGCCCCTTGCCTTGGAGTCTTCAGGGTTTGCGGTAACATGGGCAACTCTGCTCCTGCGTTACCAGCCACTCCTCCTTGCCGGCTCGATCCCTCACCCCTGTCCTCCTGTGTCCTTGTACTGGTTGATGCCATGGGATCCTTAGGCAGGTGCTGAAAGAAAAATTGATTGTCAAAAGAGAGTTCTGTAAAAAGCTAATGAATACCTTAACAACATCACTAAGTCACTTAGCGACACCATTAATGCTTACCGTCATTGATGCCTCTGTGACCTCCTCTGCCTCCATCTCTCCTGCCAGCTGCTTGCCCTTAATGCTAGCATTAGCCTACTGACAAAGACATTAACAAGCCAAGAGAAAGACCTACAAAGTGCTTGTTGTATGGCCTCATCCAGGCCTCCCCCTTGTACTCAGCATATAATGCCCAGCACTCCTCCCCTACCACCTTCTGCTCTGCCCATGTAATACCACTCCTGCCAGCCAACTCAAACCAGTGCAGATACATCAATAAAATTGACGTAGCCGCCATCTGAGGGTTGGTCAGAAGCAGCATGCACCTCATTGTCAGGACCTTTGGCGCTTTCTCTAAAAGGTCCTGTGTGGCCGCCAGGTGCACAAAAGAAGCAGCATACCCAAAGAAGGTTGGCGTCAACATGTTGGAAAGGCTGGAATGATGAAGTCCACAAAGTTGCTGGGATTTATTTATTGTTTTTGGTATGGCGCACGGACCAGGACCCCCTGCACGGACCACGATTAACGATCACGGGACTTCAACAATTTTCCTTTGACTGGGGACAGTCAATTTTTCAGTCAAGGGGAGATGATATGACTCAGTCAGCACTGGCTGCCCAACACCAACAAGTCAAACCAAGCATGTGACATCAGCATGTGACCACTACCGACTGACTGCAAACGACACCAACTGTTACCAACAATTGCCTTAACAACCAAGCTGACCTTGGACAATCTGGTCCCCTCTACAGCCCCTGACTGGCAGCCAACAATTGATCATAACCACATTACCGATGACCCAACGATCATAAAATTATTTTCACTTACAATTTTTCTTATTTGATCTACTTACAATTTTCTCATATTACTTACAATTTTCTCATATTACTTACAATTTTTCTATTCAATAGCGGCTCCTGGCATGCACTATCACATGCAACCACTACACTTACTATCTCTTACTGGTTTCCCCTTTTATCCCCTTACATACCTATAAATACTGCCCTGTCAGTAGCTAAACATAAGAAAATTGTACCAGAGTCTAGTCCCCGTTTCAGACTACGCTTCAGATCTCATTCTTGCTCCCGCTTTGTTAACAGCTGATTTGGGTTTACCCAGTCCAGTCTCCTTCCGTTTCCATGCTCAGCTTAACAGTATTGTTAAACTTAGCACTCTTCATCTTTGTTATGCGCCATACAGATGCCCTTGCCTCACCTTTGTTAAGCACCATACGGGTGCCCTCATTTCGCCTTCGTTAATGCTAGCGCTTACAGCTAGCAACTCGTATATTTCCATTAACTCCCCCTATATTCCTTAACAACCTTCTGGGTCTTTACAGATCTCTCAATCCACTACAATTCAGTAGCAACACTAACGGCTGCACTGTTACCTTTACCGCTCTTTCTCACTTCCTTACCGACTCCGACCTCACAATTCCTTACTGGGTTACTGGGACTTTGCTTGACTCCTCTCACACACACGTAATGCTACTACTTGCTAGCTATCCCTATCTAGCTGGTCTTGTTGGTTGTTTCCTGCATGGCAGCTAGGCAGCAAGTCAGCACATCAACGGCCCACGCCAGCATGCCCAGACAACTGCCATGACCCCAGGGCTGGAAACCTACTCTAGGACTTAGCCGGAGGACAATCAGATGCTACGGTCCTGGGCTAGAATCCTGCCAGGGACTTAGCGAAAGGGTAGTACATAAACCATAGGATAACATACGAGTTGAGTAGTCTTGATATTCACCATAGTTCTCTGTAGTCTCTGTCTCTGTCTCTATCTCAATCTATTTTCATGTCTCTCTCTCTCTCTCTCTCTCATCTTGTCTCTTGTCTCTCATCTCCATGCCTTGTATTTCTGTTCCGTGACTTGTATCTCTGTTCTGTATTTCTCCTCCATTTCTCTATCTCCTGTTCCATATCTCTTCCTCTCTATCTCTACTTCCATTCCATATCTCTTCTTGTCTCCTGGTTTCTTGACCAACCTATCCCTCATTGGTTCTGTATCTATCCCTACCCACTCCTGAACCTACTTCCGTCCCCCAATCAATACTACCCTCCCGTTTCCCATTCCCCTCTCCATTAAGAACCCCCCTATCCCCTGAACTTGTGCTCCTCCACCTGGAGCACTTTTGACCTCACGCATGTCACTACTCATACCCAGAGTGTCTGGACTTTACCCTGGGCCACTTGTAGTTGTACTGGAGCTTCCGAGAAGCCCCAGACCTGTACTTGGCCTCCCAAGCTCACCTAGTAAGGACTTGCCAATATAGCTGAGCCCCCGTTGTCAGCGGGACCTGACACTGGGGGTCATTACCACCAGTGGTCATGTTATGGCCACATCTATTGCAGCCTTTTGTTGATTAGCCAGGTATTGGAACCTGGTGTCCTTGCCATAGCATAGCCACTCACAATTGATGAGTGGTGTGAGCCCATGAGCTTCTAACAACTGAATGAGAATGTGCATGCATGAGGCACAAAAGTGACATGTTCAAGGCATTCAGATTATACAAGGCCCTTGTTGAATGGCAGACCAGTTTCAAGATTAAATGCATTCATTACAATAAGTGAGGCAAATATATCTCAAACAAATCCATGACATTTTTTAAGGACAAGGGCATACAACTTGAGTACACAAACACAGCCACACCACAACAAAATGGTGTTGCCAAACACCTCAACAGAACAATTGGGGAGGCAATTATATGCATGCTAGCAGAGGCAAACCTCCCCAAAAGCTTCTGGCCATATGTGCTTAGCATATACAGACATGTTCATAATCATATCCCTACTTCTGTGCTTGCAGACAGCTCTACACCATTTGAGGAGTACAAATGGAGAAAACCATGCATCAGGCACTTGTAAGTGTTTGGTTGCACAGCATATGTACTTGTACACAGCATATGTACTTGTAGGATGAGATAAAGACATGGTTTGCAAGGCCACACTCAATCAGGTATATTTGTTGGGTACACTAACAATTATGTGAGGTGGCAGGTATATATACCAAGTACCAAAAAGACTGTCATATCCTGCAATGTGATATTTGACATAACTCACTTCTAAGATCTCAAACAAGCACAGCAGCCTCACCACCCACCAGCACATTTGACACCCTAGAAACTCATGTTCAGTATAACTCAGATAGTATCTTTGAGCTGGTATGACTCTATGTCTAAAGTCATAAGTCCTGGTTAAAACAAACCATAACTATGTGCTGAAAACTGTAGGCATAACAGGCAGACAACTCCTCAGAAACCGGAAAAAATGGGAACACTTAAATAATTCACATTGCTGAAGGGCTAATAAAATAATAGAGTATTCTGACAAGCAGGGGGACGAAAAATGGGCAATTAAATATCGATTATTATTGCTGGAATGGTGGACATAGCAGATCTCTGCCAGATATTTCTAATCAAGAGATAATCAAAGAATCTGACATCTTACTCCATGGAATAAAAAGATAGGAAGGTCCGGAATATCAAATCATCAAAAATAGGCAAAGAAGGAAAGAGGGGAACCATAGGAATAAGGGGGAATAGTCCGGAACAATGAGAAAGAATTTTAGGAATGATTCTGACTAGGGGAAAGACCCATAAGGAAAGAGGATCAAAAGAGGAAATGTTGTTGCCACCAGAATAAATGGGATGGATCAATAATGATTGAAGGAAGATCAGGAAACATAAGGAACGAAGTAGGAAGACTTAGGAAGAGCTGGGGAAAGCTCTGAGTTCAGGAGAGTATTTGGTATGTCAGAACAAGGTGAACTATCAGGTACTCTAGAGGACAGAAGGAAAAGGGCTGGCTGAGGAAAAGTCAGGACATCGGACTACATGGAAATATGAATGTTAGGAAGAAGGGTATCGGATGAATATGTTCCTAGTATGTTTCAAACAGCTGGAACAAGTACATTTATGTCCTTCCAAGAAACATGAATGTTTTCCTGGAAGTGGAAGAACTCCGGAATATGGTGACTCTAGGACTTGTCAAGCAAGCCCCAGAAGCATCAGAAGTCATGGAATATGAAGGGATAGGTGGAAGGGACAGAATATTAGGTCTTGAGGCAGCAGGAGGGACCGATGTTATTGTTCCCTCCTCAGAACATGAATGTTTCATGGAAACAGTGAAACTCCGGAGATTCTTCATGAGTCTATCATGTTCTATGCAGGAAAGGGTTATCAATTAACTTATTGGTAACGGAACATGGCGGATGGACGGAAAATAGGCAATGTTTCAAGGGAATTCAATGGAAAAGGGATATAGTAATCTACTTATAGATTTCTCAAGTCATATGGAAAGATGGTCTGTGCACCCATTAGAACAGTATAAATAGAGTAGAAATAGGTTCGAATCGACAGGCAATTAGTGGATAAAGGCTCGGTGGTTCCCAGGGAGTGAATCACTTAGGCTGGAGTTCATTGAAAAACCTCTACTTTAGTTTTCGGACTCATAGTCAGGAAACTGGTATATAAATATCAATACAAAACTTGTTGCTTCAGAATGGTTTAGTGTGATTTGCTACCAAGCCCCAGAACTACAGTAACTTTGCTTTAGCCAAGTACTACAGAGCCAACCATTGATCCTACATCCATCATCCCTGCAGATGACAATTGCATCTTTGATGATGGAGAACCACTCACCAACATAGAATCAAATGCCATAGAATGAGTGGGAGAGTACAGCAACAATTAGGAACCTAATTTGACTGAACAAGATGGGCATGATTCAGTGGGAGTAGTCAAGCCACCAGAAGCCCCTCTGTCATCCAAAAGACCACACCAACCAAGATCATTGCCACCACCATGCAAACCTAGTCAACAAATGCGATTCCATGCATGCGACCCTGACGCCAAACACTGGGATGCAGTACATTGCCAGAAAAATCAAGAGTCACCACTCACACATGAACTGCCACTGCCACTGCCACTGTCACCATACCCTGAGCCTCCCCAGGAGCAACTGCTGTGGGATGTCAGAATTGAAGATGCTGACAAACATGGAGAGCAGGAGGTAGCCCTCAACTTGAACATTGATTCAAATGATGCTCTACTTCTTGCTGGCCACACTTTGTTGAGCATGGGGCCAATTTCAGAGGCTATGGCACCCTCAACACAAATGTTGCCACAGCATACAAAGTTGGTGCCCATGATATGAATCCTTGGTCCTACAAGGAAGCCATGGCAAGTGAAAATGCAGCCAAGTGGTACAAGGCAATGTGCAACAAAATGAACGCATTGAAGAACAGTGGCACCTGGTGCCCAGTCTACCTACCAGCAGGATGCTGGACCATTAGGTCATGATGGGTCTTCAACATGAAACATTTACCTGATGGTGCTATTGAACCATTCAAAGCATGCCTTGTTGCACAAGGCTTTAGTCAGCACCAAGGTGTTGATTTCAACAAGGCATTTGCTCCAACAGCTCATTGGGCAGTGGTCCACACTGTTCTTGCCCTAGCGGTGGCCGATGATATGCACCTTGAGTTGGTTGATATCTCTTCTGTGTTCCTGCATGGCATTGTTGACATAGAACTCTATATGAAGTTCCCCAAAGAGTTCCCAGAGACTGTGCCAGACAATGTGGAATGCCAACCCAGCAACAGCGAGCCATGTGCCAAATTACAAAAGGGAATATATGGCCTGAAACAAGGGGGGAATCTCTGGAACAAGCACATGCACAAAGTATTCTTAAAAATTGGCTTTTCTTGCATTACCTCTGACCCATGTGTATATGTCTACATATGTATTGACATTTGCATCATTGTCCCCATCCATGTCAATGACATGACTCTTGCCTCAAAGTCTAGACCAGCAATTTTCAAAGTCATTGTGGAGCTATGGAAGTTCTTTAAACTGTGCCATCTTGGCCCCACCACAGGCCTGCTTGGCATCATGGTCATGCATGACCAATGCAACTGCAAACTATGGATTGATCAAAGGGCATATGCCATTGAAATCCTCTTGCATTTAACATGCTTGATTGCAAAGCAGTCACCATGCCCCTCACACCTGGTATACACCTCTCCAAGGTGGATTCATCTGGCACCCTGGATGAAGTCAAGGAAATGAGAACGGTACCTTGTGTTCAGGCCACAGGTGCCCTCTTATACCTGGCAATGTGTATGCAGCCAGACATAGCCTTTGCAGTAGGCATGCTTTGTCACTTCAATGCCTGTCCCGGACCCAAGCACTAGCAAGCCATGAAACACTTACTATGCTATGTCCATGGCACACTTAACTATATAATTGAATACTCTGCAGACATGGCTGCCCTCTCACCCTCCCACTTCCTTGCATTTGCCAACACCAATCATGGTGGCAACCCTGACAATTGCTGCTCCACCACTGGTTCTGTCTTAATGGTTGCTGGAGGTGCTGTCAGCTGGATCTCAAAACAACAAACCCTAGTTGCCCTCTCTACCACTGAGGCTGAATTCATTGCAGCTAGCAAAATGGTAGGGAGCTCTGCTGGCTGCACAATTGCCTTAGCATCATTGGCATCCTGCAGTCATCACCCTTGATTCTCAACCTTGACAACCAGTCCACTAATTTGGTTTCAAAGCAGCCTGAACACATGGGCTGTCTCAAGCATCTTGATCACCATTGGTTCTGGCTGCATCAGGTCATATACAACAGAAAGCTCAAACTGAATTATATTCCCTCTGAAGACATGGTCACTGATCTTATAACTAAACCTCTCTCCTGCCTTCTCATTGTCAGGCTATGGAGAGCTATGGGGATTGTTGGGGAGTTCTCCTGGATTGACCTCTGTGACATTGTGGGCACTATGTCAGGTGGGAGTGTTGAGGCTACAAGTGCCAGTATTGCCTCACAATGTAGACACCAGTCATTCACATGACCATAGATTATTTTCACTCCCTGGCAGTCTCGTATTCTCCATCTACTGAATACAAGATGCCATTTATGTATATTCATTATACTTACACCAATATATCTACTGAATACAGGATGCCAGCTCCTCTTGAGATTTAGCTCTGTCTACTGGACTTAGTCTGATGCACCTGCACATAACTTGCTGCAACACTTTGTGCAAGTTTTAATATGAGAAAAATTTGAATGGATCCCATTGATCAATGCAATGTCCATGTTATCTGTCCCCCCTCAGCAGCTCAGAAACAGATGAATATGTGATAGTAACACATAGCCAGCAACTCCAAGTCCTGAATTGTCTCACTATTCTCTGACAAGTTCACTGGTAGGTAAACATTCCTATGCACTTTCAGAGTATCATGGAAAAATAGTGATGTGCAGACTCAGCTTCAACCCATGCCATGCCAAGCTGAGCCCATTCAAACTGGGCCCAGTCAGGCCAGGGAGAATGACCCAGCAATGACTTTGACTTGGTTTGTGCTCTTGGGCAAGCCATGAACTAGTGGCCTGAGCCATGGCTTTTGGTCAATGCAATTCGGACCCTTGTGGAGACCCACAGTGGATGGGCTGGAGTGACAGTGTGGATGGGGGCAATGAGCATCCTGAGAGTTAATGAGAGGACCTCCAGCGTTTTGATTAGTATGTCAATAGTGGTTGTGGCAGTCACAGTGGTGGTTTCAGTTACGTGATGAACCTTCTTCCTCAACCTGAAGCATGCGCAAGCAGCAGAGTTTGCTCAATCAGGGGTAACATCAACAAAAATTATGCTTGTTGGACAATTGCCACCTGCTGAGAGGCAACCATCTGCTCACAGGAGCCGCATGGAGGAATGTGAGAGGAAGGGGTTGGTGTGGTTGTTGGTAATGATGTGGCTGGCATAATGTGTAATATGTTTGGCATATGGGACCTTGCAAAAGTGGTAGAATGGAATTGAGCCTATTGACGGCAACAACAGTCCAGTCCCTTGTAGTGGCCGGAACAAGCAACAAATGAAGCCACCAGAGCGCCCCGTACTACAAGCAGTGGGTTGTTGTTGTTGTTGTTGTTGTTGTTGTTGTTGTTGTTGTTGTTGTTTGCTGGATACGAACCAACTGATGGGAGACCTAACATCAGGAAGGTCACGTTCCAAGGACCTCATTCGCATTTTTTTTTGTCTTGTCTTTCACTCTATCCAATCCACTACAAGCAAGTCAAGGCCCCCAGTAGCCCTCACGGATATACACACTAGGAGTCTGCCACGCTCGTGGAGGTCCAACTGTCTCCCTCCTTGCCTTGTTTTCAAGTTCCGAGGGCTCAAAGACAGTCGATATTTCATGTTGGACGCAATGGGATCATCTGTCTGTGACAACAGACGTTCGTAGTTTTGGGACAGACGTATGAGCGATGCTATCAAATTCTCCATAATATAGATTGTTTACTTCTGGTGACTCCATACACTTCGGGAGAAATCATATGTTTCTCCGAAGTGTTTCTCCAGGAGTCTACAGGATCTCCCAAAGTGATCATTCCTGGCTCTTCTTCACCAAAGTGTTTCTCAAGGAGTTTTCATTGCATGTAGTCTATAGTTATTGTTGTTTTGTCTTTACGGCTATCTCCTTGTGGCGGAATGCAACAACAATAGAATTCAGTCATCCTATGTACTTGGATACTCAACTAGTCTTTGTGATGCTGAGACTTGTATCCGTTGTTGACGTTGATGGGAGAGCACCCAATAGTAATGTTTCCACTATTCTGAAATATCATAACTGTCTGAATTTCTTCAACTGAGGTATCGATAATACTCACGAATGTGTTGCTATTGCAACAGACGGCCTGGGCGTTGCTAATGTAGACGTACGTAAGTTTCATATTCTAAGTGAATGTACACTTGATGAAAGATGCATTACCATTGAGTAGAGCCAGAGACAGGGTTGCAATGGACTGAAAAAAAAATGTCGCGCTCGTCACAATCTTTTTCGTGTAGGACATCGCCTCACCTCCAACAAAGCCAGTGGTACTTCCGATATCAATGCCCATGAGGCTCTGGAGGAAACCAGTAAGAGACTCCGAGGACTATGCCATATGTTTAACTCATAAGCGACCTCATCATTTGCTTTGTATATGCAACTTACCTCGTGGACATTGTTGCAGCATTGTTGGGTGCCAGTGTTTGCATTGCATGTGGTAGAAGGACCGCCGTCACGAGGGACAGCTGCAACACTAGCGGCAGAGGCCAGACCCAAAGTAGAGAACAAGAACAGGGCTTGAACTTGAGCACACATCTGGTGAGTAGTTGTGATGCTTAGTAGAACTGGGTGTCCAACTGAAGAACTGGCGCGCTTTCCTTTCGTAATTTATGTGATAAGACAACCTGCTTTCAGTCTCAGTTACAGGCGTTGCCTGAACTTGAATCAGACTCTCATTATTCCTATTTGAATAGAAAGAAAAGCTATTACGACAGCATTCGGGGAACGCCAAAACTGTCACTCTGTTTGAGTTATTCCGTGAGGGCAAATCAACATCAGGAATCCACGAGTACTTGATATGTCCTGTGGCATCTATATCAGTTTGTGGCTCTTAGACATGTGAGCCCGTTGTTACAACAAGCTTTGACAACAAGTGTTGACATACCATTCATTGACCTGCTCTTGTATCACGACAGTGCCTCGTGGCGGAGTGTTCATTGTACAAGCCCTTCCATCTTGGTAGGTACTCCGCCACAAAGTTCACCTAGTAGATATCCCTCCGCACGAAGCAAATGGTGCGATATGATTGTTCGCACCTTTGTATCGGTGTCATGATGTCACGATTAGTGGCCTGAATGACTTTTTTATCTAGTCAATAGAGACACGGATGCTTATGGCATCGAGGTGGATGCTATCGTTTCTGTCAATTTTGAAACACTATGCGTCGGAAAGTTTGTCATGGTATCATTTACAATTGGGAAACTTCTCTCGGATGAGATCTCATACTCGCTGTCATGTGGCTCCGTGATGCACGGGGTACTAAGCCAGTATTTAAAGGAATTAGGGTTTGCGCTGGCATGTCTCAATAAGTATATATAACCAATGCGTCGCCATCATATCTGGTTAGCCAGATTAGGGGTCATGGTATTGTTTACAATCGAGAAACTTCTCTCAAATGAGATCTCATACTTGCTGTCATCTGGCTGCGTGATATTTTGGGGAACTAAAATTCGCGCTGCAATGTCTCAATGAAAATAGATAACCAACGTGTTGCAATTATATCTCTTGGCGTTCCCGTTGATGTCACCACCAATCACGACCCGGAGTGGCCCGAATGGCCCGAATGGCCCTCACGTCACTTCTCCTATTGTCTCTTTATTAACCCTATGGTCACATATTTACAATGGTTACGGACACTATATATACAGTCTTTCTATACACGAACTCTCAGTCAATTATACGTTGTGCTGAGGGTGAGTACCAATCATACATCTGGCTTGCTAGATCACTAATGCATAACTAGACATACTTACATGCTGTCAGGTATGGCTTAGTCCCAGGTGTGATTTGTCCAGGTTCTAACAATATCTGGTTAGTTTAAGGGTCGTGGTATCTATATAGCTAGAATTTAATATATATACATATAATCTTATAATCTAATCTCTATCTCTATATATAACGAGCATGCCCCCAAACCCTGACAGCATCCTGGCCACAACCTCACAGGCTTGGTTAAGGCCATGTCAGCCACCTTAATGCTTAATCCCAGCCCCCACTGCAGGAATTGGGAGATTTTTCGGGAAGAAAAACCCATTAGAAAGATGACAAATAATTTCTAATTAGTTTTTCTCATGTATTACATAAAATTTATTTTGGAAAACAAAAAAGAAAAAGTTAAACAATTTCAATGCTTTTCTTGAGGAAAACAATTTCTTTTTCTTTTGATTTTTCCTAAGATACAGATAGAAAAAATGAATAATGTTTCCAGTCTTTTTCTAGAGAAAAACATAATGTTTATCTTAATGTGTTCCTTTGTAAACATTAGTGGTTTTATTTATTTGTATTTTTTTTTACAAATTTTAAACTCTGGCAAGTTGCATTGGACATCTTGACAACTCAATAACACTTTTTTTTACATATAATGTAATTTTATTGATTGATTCCATTGGTGAAACTAAGTTCAGCTCATCCAAAAAAGGTTCAATTTATAATTAATAATTATAAACCCAATTTAATTTGAAGTTCTTGTGTTTGGCCTAAGATGTCCACTCCCTGGGGACTCCAAGCTGCACATGATAGCTTGCCCTCCTCCTCCTCTTTTCACTCCCTTTATACCCTTTCCTTGGCACATGGACCACACTGGTCAACATGGTTTTCCAGCAGATTTTTGCTGCTGCCAGTTGGTAGTCAGGTTTTCTTGGTCCAACAAACTTCACCTTTTGGCTTGGTGCACATCCCTCCTTCACTTTTCTTCATCCTTCTGCCTCCTTTTCTCATCCCTCAACATCCCATTCATGTCAGTTGGTGGTATCTGGCTCAGCGGCATGGTACAAGATAGTTTTGTGCACAACCATGATTGGAGGGATAGCAGGACTTTGTGTTGGGCGCCTGATGGAGCCAAGCTCCATGATTGGGTCAACACTGCCACTGATCATGGGCTTAGTCCCTTCCTGTCTTCCTCCCATCTTGCCTTCCACCATCTTTGTTTGGGGCACCATCACATTTTGGATTTTGGTGGACAGGCTTGTGAGGAGCTTGGCAAGGATAGGGAGCTCTTTTTGGCTAGGTGGTGCCTTGATGGATGGTTTGTTTGATGCTGTGATCAACACAATCATTTGCACTGCCACTGCATCAATTACACCATTGTTCCCTTATTGACTTTGACTCCCTTCTCATTACTTAGTTTGGGATTGTGCAGTGTTTATGGGTTATATTTTCTGGTGGCTCAGTGTGTACCCTGTGTCTACAGTTTTTGACACATCTTGCTTACAGTTTTCAGTGTTTTTATTATCTGGGCTGCCTAGTGTATATTTTGTCAGTCCTAGTTTTGGGACTGGCATATCACCAGCTGCAGCATCAGCATGCAAAGGCTGCATTGTATTGACAAATAGGTGCCTTGAAAGCCTGAGAAAGAGAGTGATGACCATGAAATAGGGCCAGACTGCTTACTGGACCACACGCCTGGCACTATTCGAGAGTTGGGGAGCCCTGGACCTGGGCCAATGCCTCCACAATCTGCCCCCTCCCCCGCACCTCTCACACACCTTTAGGGCCACCAACAACCCCACAACGCTGCATTGGCAACACCCACGGCCATCTCCAGACAAACCCCCGGGCATCACCAAACCCTGGCATCTCAGCTGACATGTCACCCCGAGGCTTCCCTGTCACCAGATACATCCAGACCCCCGGCATCCCAGCCATCACATAACATTCTGCAACATTCCTCCTGTGAACTGTCGGCATGTCACCGGGCCACTTACTTCTGTGGCGTCGATGAGCACCACCACCATGCACCATGATTCCCGACCCACCCAACACAAGACCACTGTGACCAGCACCAGCACGCCCCGACAACTATCATGACCCTGGGGCTAGGAGCCTGCCCCAGGACTTAGCCAGAGGACAATCAGGTGCTACGGGCCCAGGCTAGAACCCTGCCTGGGACTTAGTGGAAGGATAATATATAAACCATAGGGTAGCATACGAGTAGGGTAGTCTTGATATTCACCATAGTTCTCCATAGTTTCCTGTAGTCTCTGTCTCTGTCTCCATCTCAATCTAGTTTCATGCCTCTGCCTCTTTCTCTCTCTCTCATCTTGTCTCTTGTCTCTTGTCTCCATGGCTCGTATTTCCGTTCCATGGCTTGTATTCCTGTTCCGTATCTCTCCTCCATCTCTCTATTTCCAGTCTTGTATCTTTTCCCCTCTATCTCTATCTCCGTTCCGTATCTCTCATTGTCTCCCGGTTTCCTGATCAATCTACCTCCTATCTGTTCTGTACCTGCCCTCACCGACCTCCAAACCTACCTCTGTTCCCCAAGTCAATACAATCTTCCATTCCCCGCTTCTCCCTCCACTAAAAACCCCAACCCCCTGAACTTGTGCTCCTCAATCTGAAGCACTCCCAACATCATGCGTGTTACTACTCGTACCCCAGAGTGTCTAGACTTCACCCCAGACCACTCGTAGTCGTACTGGAGCTTCCGAGAAGCCCTGGACTTGTACTTGGCCCCCCAAGCTTGCCTAGTAAGGACTTGCTAGTGGAGCTGAGCCCCCATTGTCAGCGGGACCTGACAATCTGTGGCCAGCAACAAATGAGGCTTATCACCACTTTTCTTCTTAATCAAGAAGATAGGAGAGACTATTGGCAACTTTAAAGGATGCATTTGGCCTGACTTCCAAAGGCCAGTTTGCAAAACATGTCTTCAAAGTCTTGCAGGTGGTGGAGGGTTGTGCTACTAGCCTACTTGGGCTGAGAGTTGGCTGAAAATGTCTGGGCCAAACATTGGAATTCAGTTTACCTGGCCTGTATCTTGGCATCTGTTGGTGGAGGCAGAAGGGTGGTAGAATAAATTCCCATCACCTACTTTGATAGCCTTGTTTGAAGACTCTTGGTCAAAAGTGCCAGAAAATTCACCTTCATGTCATTCACTTAGCTGACACCTCCTCTGCATAAGTTGAGCATTGCTGGGAACATGTAGAGGCTACAACATACTGACAAGGGAGGCAAAGCTCCTATGCTGGGACATGTGGAAACAGGAGGTAGTGGTGACTGAAAACCACTCAGTGTCAAGTGGTGTAAGCATACAACTCATCCAGTGCTTGACTAAAAATCCTTCTCCAACTTTGGGAGTTCAGCAGCAGAATGTCCCCCCTCCTCAGAGAGTGAACTACCCACTGGAGCTGCATAAGAAGCTCTTCCTGCTTCACAGAGGCAAGAAAACTTAAAACCTTGTGCAAATGGTATTCCACAAAAGATGAACACTACTTACCACTACACTAAATGACCATTAATGCTTAAGTGCTGTGTATTCTACATTGAATGACCATTACCAATGGGTGCTGTGTATGCTGTTGTCTGGACATTAGTATGTACACCTCAATTACAAAGGATACTTTACTCAAAGACAGGTTGACAACATTCACAATACTAGTGCTTAATATACTAGTACTCCCCATATAGAAACTTACTCTCTATATAATCTCTGCATTTGGAGCATCTGCCAATCTAGGCAAGTTAACCTGGCCTTGCAAGCAGCACATAGATGGTAGATTTCATGAGCTTCTTAGCATTAAAATGTGAGGCATGACATCATGGACAAATGGCACCTATAAGACCTAGATTATGTGATGCAGGTATATCCAAATAAGGCTATAATGCTCTCGGAAGAGCATTTCTGTGCTGCATCTGGCCTATAGGTGCAATAGGTGCTTTTGGCATAGGAGGACCAAGGGAAGAAGGATCAGGCTTCATCTAGCCTACAGGTACAGGTGCTTCTAGGATAAGAAGACTAAGAAGAGAAGGATCAGGCTGTTCTGTTAGTGCAATAGGTGGCTGAACAATTTCTGGGATGGGAAGAATGAGAGCACAAATTATGTTGCCTCTGCTACATCAGGTTGTTAGACAATGTCTGCCAATGTGTCATGACACTGCCATCTTCGGACCCCCCTACACTGCCCCAACCCCAGCACACACCTCCCCCACAACCCTGCAACCCCTGCACACCTCTGGAGCCACCGATGACCCCACAACGCTGCACCGGCAACACCCACGGCCATCTCCGGACAAAACCCCAGGCATCACCGAACCCTGGCATCTCAGCGGACATGTCACCCCAAAGCTTCCCTGTCACCGGGCACATCCGGACCCCCGGCATCCTGGCCATCACATAACATTCCGCAACATTCCTCCCACAAACCATCGGCATGTCACCAGGCCACCTGCTTCTGTGGCATCAATGGACGCCACCACTACGTACCATAACCACCGACCTGCCTGACGCAAGACCGCCATGACCTGCACCAACACGCCCCAACAACTGTCACAATCCCGGGGCAGGTTCCCAGCCCCGGGACCTAACCGGAGGACAATCAGATGCTACGGTCCCGGGCCAGGACCTTGCCAGGGACTTAGCGAAAGGGTAGTACATAAACCATAGGGTAGCATATGAGTCGGGTAGTCTTGATATTAACCATAGTTCTCTGTATTTCTGTATTCTCTGTCTCTGTCTCAATCTCAATCTATTCTTGTGCCTCTCTTCTCTCTCTCTTGTCTCATCTCTCGTCTCTCATCTCCATGCCTCATGTTTCCATTCCGTGACTCGTATCTCTGTTCCATATCTCTCCTCCATTTCTCTATCTACTGCTCCGTATCTCTTCCTCTCTATTCCTACTTTCTGTTCCATGTCTCCTCTCATTCCCCAGTTACTCAACCAATCCACCCCCCCATCCGTTCTGTACCTATCTCCACCCACTTCAGAAACTACCTCTGC
>QGOB01002643.1:0-13034 GCA_003313055.1 Termitomyces sp. MG145 | reverse complement strand
TAGCTGCCTGTTGTATAGTTTGTTTCAGTTTGTTGGTACCACATGGTGGTTACCGATCAAGAGGCCCCCCACGCATCTGATGTTGCTCCGATCAAACTTGGGAAGGATCGGTCTTCGCCTAATCGAGAGGGTGTGTTCCTTGTGCGAAACGCCTTGTGTTCTCCAAATGGCTGTAAGTAGCTGACAAAAGACTCTTTAGCTTCAAAGCTTTAGATCGAATACCACAAGACTTGCTCATTCATGGAAAGTCACTGGACTAATTCTCCCAAGATCCAAGTGGAGGAATTCGATAATGCATTCAGGCCATATTTCATGGTTCAACTTATACATAAAACTTCCAAAGTATATACGGCACCTGGATTAGATATCTCCTTGAGACATAGGCATGCTATCATGCCCTGCTTCTAGGATATAACTTTGTAAGCAAAGTAATGACTGATTACATGCCATCATAGCTACCTGGCCTGCAGAGCTTCCGGTAATTCCGCATCGCTTTTTTCAACCTGACCTGACGTTCCATAAAGACAATGACCGCCTCTTCGGCCTTTGCTCTTATGCTGGCAGGTTTATTGTTCTGTTCAATCTGTGCACTTGTGGAGGCTCTCTATCCGTTATGCAATCAGTTAACCCTCACAGAGGATGACACACGATAAATACTTGAACTCGAGAAGCCAACTGGAGGCACTGGTCATGTGTATTCCGGGCATTCTGCACCATCGCACGATATTGTCGGCTTTTCGTGAAGATATATATTCATATCCGTATTGCTAGCCTTGAGCAGATGGTCTATAAGACTATCCAAACTATGGATTGAGAATGTTGATTCGGAAATTCAGAGAGTATTATCAGGAAACTAAATAACCTTTCGCAATCGGTAAAAAGAGCGCTGTGTAATTTCGGATCGAGTATTTGTTGTACAGACGCAAGGGTTTCCATAGCTGATATCACGACCTTCTTCGCGTCCGTCAAGGGCATTCTGATCTTAGATGATTTGTTTCTCGAAAACGGACGAGAAACGATAGGGGACAGAAAGGAGGTTACAGTCGCTGCGATGAAGGTTTCGAAAACAACCATCGGGACGGCGGAAGGATTGAACAATAGTGATGTTGAATGGAATGACCTTTCCTGTAGTGTCTTTAAATGCTTGTCAGTCATACGGAGGACCTTAGATGCGGAGTGTGTGTAACCATGCAAAATCAAGGGGAAAAGGATTCAGGAGGCAACACTGGGTACTAACTCCGTTGAGAACAAAAACAAACTCGTATCGGCTTATACCAGCCTGGAAGAAGTACAGAGAACTGTAAAGTGTTGGCGACTGTTGACAAGCGTTGGACCTGGATACGCGATTGATTTTGGTACAGAGATTACCCCATTCTGATCACATGTTGTGCGTAGTTCCACGGTGTCAGATCCGAACACAACAAATTGGTCTTGTAGATGGGGAACCACAACATGGACAAGGACTGATACGGGTCATCAGTGTTTTCAAGTTCTCTCTGACTCCATTACTATCACAATGCTTCCCCGCGACTCCCGACTCAAGGAAGGCAACGAACTTGGAGACCTCTCCGCACGAGAAATCTTCTGGCGTGATCACTATCATTTTCTCAAGAAGCATGGTTATACACTACGAGACCGTTATAATCCCGACAGAATATTATCTTGGAAGAAGGAAATGAATGCATCCAAGAGTTTTATACATTTTGAAGATGGCCAGCGTAGTCGAGTAAGTCTCGTTATTTTAAAGAACAGTCAAGATATATCTTTTCCACAAGCACGTTCAAGTTCTAGATGCAACTCGTGCCGATGGAACTCTCGTTGTATTGAAGGATGTCAGTATCGATACCAAGGAACACGAAATTCAAATCGGCCAGAATTTTTCCTCTGGAGCGCTGGCAACGAATCTTAGGAACCATTGTGTGCCATTTCTAGAGGTCATAGACCCGCCAGAAGGCTCCCGAACAGCGTTTATCGTCATGCCATATCTACTTGAAACGAACTATCCATCCTTTCAAACTATTGGTGAGGTCGTTGACTATTTCAGGCAGATCTTGGAGGTAATCATGACACCTGTTAAACTTCATCATTTCTTAGCCAAGTTTTCCAACAGGGCTTACAATTCATGCATGAGAACAACGTTGTTCATGGGTACGGTATAATGACGTGTACATAGCTGTCAACCTCACTTTTCCCTTCAGAGACTGCAAATCGGACAATTTCTTGGCAAGCACAGTCTCATTATTCAACGTTCCACCACACCCTGCGCAGCGACTCATGCGACTTGACTATCGAGGGCCAGTATCGGCTTCCTCCTCTCGTACAAAAAAGCTGGTGAAGTACTACCTCGTAGATTTTGGTTTATCTGGATTCTATTATCCCGAAGATGTACCTCATCTCAGGCAACCTCCTTGGGGCGGAGACAAGTCGGTACCTGAGTTTCTCCTTCCAAATGCACCCCCTTGTGACCCTTTTGCTGTGGACGTTTACTGTGTGGGCAATTCTATCAGGGAGGATTATCTCGATGTATGGCTTTTCAGTACCCTCATGCACTTTTTCTAAACATCGATAAAACAGGGTCGGGAAACTCTTGCGAAAGCAAAGAAAGGCTATGAGAGAACTCGTGACCGATATGACCAACTCAGATCCCCAGAAGAGACCATCCTATGACCGGCGTAGTCTCACGCTTTGAAGAGATCGTCAAAGGACTCAACGACAAACAGCTTCGCTCTCCAGTTCTCAATACTGATGAAGATTTTCGTCTTTTCAGGAAAATCAAGCATTGGTTGACGCAATGGACGTACAGGATACAGGGTATTCCGGCTATACCTAATGCTTGACTGAACAAGTTCATGAATAGGTAAGATAGATGTGGACATTGCGACTACGTCTGACAACAGACAAAGAGGGTAAAAGAATGATTTAATGTGTGGACGAGGCAGGGCCTTGAGAAAATAAGACCAACACCTTTTAACGTCTGGCTAAACGATGGTGTAGCAATTGTTCTCGAATTAGTCTTTCCGAACCCATGGTAGTTTTGTTTCAGAATGACAAGTGGCTACAATAAGCCAACTAAGGGATGCAGCGGAGACGCTTACGTATCTTTCAATTGGAAGTAGCAGAACAAGAAAATGCATGAAGAGCGCGTAAGACCAACCGAAGAGATCGGCAGTGTCATGAACGATGATGGTCTCCATGTAGTACATGTGACAATGCTTGCCTTCCAAGTACGTACACTCCGGGCAAGCATAAGGTGAGCATAAGGACTACCGTATCACAGGTCTTGAGAGTGCGGGCCAAAGGTGACACGTACGCTTCGGTCATCATTTCAACACGAACATTGGAAGCATGTTCGGGAATATGTGGCCCTGGCCGATATTCAGCCTCTCACCTATGAGTACGGAACTAACTAGATGATAAAAGAGATCAAGACAGCTTCTTAAACCTCATCATCCTATCGGAAGTGATCGAGAGAAGCAATGGAGATGACCAGAATAGTACATAATCACGTAATCAGTGTACTAGCACATATCAAGGATTGGGTATAGCAGGAATACCCTGGACCCTGTATATCCATTGCATGGTCCAGTGCTTGATCTTCCTGAAAATACGAAAACCTTCGTCAATATCGAGGACTGGAGAGCGCAGCTCTTTATCATCGAGTCCTTTGACGATATCTTCAAATCGAGAGACGACATCGGACATGGATGGTCTTTTGCGGGGGTCCGAGTTGGTCATATAATCTACCAGTCCCCTCATGAAATCGAAGCCTTTCTTTGGTTTTCTGAAAATATCCCAGCCTTGTATTCTCATTGTTTAGCGAGAGCACATGGATCATTGAAAAGCGTACATCAAGGTAATCCTCTCGAATACAGTTGCCCATGCAGTAAATGTCCACAGCGAAAGGATCACAAGGCGGTGCATCAGGAAGAAAAAACTCGGGAACCGACTTGTCTCCACCCCAAGGAGGTTTCCTGAGGTGAGGCGCATCCTCGGGGCGATAAACTTCGGATAAATCGAAATCAATGAGGTAGTACTTTACTGGTTTCTTGGTACGAGAGGAAGAGACCGAAACTGAGCCTCGATAGTCAAGTCGCATGTGTTGCTGCGCAGGGTGCGGTGGGACGTTGAATAATGAGACGGTCCCCGCCATGAAATTGTCTGTTTTGCAGTCCCTGAAAAGAAAGTAAGATTGACAGTGTATACACATGACTTTCCGTGGTACCCATGAACAACGTTGTTCTCATGCATAAATTGTAATCCCTAGAGAATGAATAAGTTTATAATAACGAAGGCCGGCGTGGAGAGGGAATTACCTCAAAAATCTGCCTAAAGTAGTCAACGACCTCACCAATAGTTTGAAAGGATGGATAGTTCGTTTCAAGTAGATACGGCATGACGATAAAAGCTGTCCTTGAACCCTCCTGCGGGTCTATAACTTCTAAAAAAGGCACACAATGGTTCTTGGGGTGTGTTGTCAATGCTTCAGAAGAAAAATGGTTGCCAATCCGGATTTCGTGTTCCTTAGTATCGATATTGACGTTTTTCAACACAACAAGAGTTCCATCGGCACGTGTGGCATCTAAAATGTTACTATGCTTTCGAAAAAGACACATGATCGAGTATTCTCTGCTGGATAATGACAAGCTTACTTGACTATACTGGCCATCTTCAAAATCTGTAAAGCGCTTGGACACGCCCTTTTCCGTTTTCCACGATGGCACCATGTCTGGATTGTAACGGTTTCGTAGCGTATAACCATGGTTTTTGAGGAATTTATAATGATCGCGCCAGAATATTTCCCGTGGAGAGAGGTCTCCAGGTTCGAAGCCTTCTCCAAGTCGGAAGTCGCGGGAGGGCATCACGATAGCAATGAAGCAGGGGAGGACTTGAAAACGACGGCCACTCGTCTTGGCTTTGGCCCATATGTTACGAACTCCGGGAAGGAATCTGGACAGCGTGGAAATTCGTCCTCAGGCTGATCATGTGCAGTGCGTTCAGATATCCCAAATGGTTGTCAACCCCTTATAGGCAATGCCTCCGAGTTCTTCTCTTCCATGCTAATGCGAGTTTGCTTTTGTTCTTTACAGGGGCTGGATCCCTAGAACCACAACGTACGACTTCATCATGTTGACTACTGATCTTCTCCCTTGATTTCTCATGGTTACGCCGTATTGAAGCTTCCTCACTTGTTAACATTGAAGGACATACCAATAAAAGGCATTCGAATTCAACATCATTCGACACCATTATCTTCGAGAACACGTCAAACTGGGAGACATCGATGTTGTCCATAATCCCTCTGCTGATAATCCCGCAGATTTGTTCCCCTCAGCCGAGGACTCTTTCTTACCTTGTTCGGTTATTAGAGCCTTGAGTCTGGGGAGTGTTATCATGGACTCTCAGCTGTGGCAGCGGCGTCTTGGTTATTCATCCCTTCCTATTTCCTTTTTCGTACTTACTTCTCCATTTCAGCACGATTGTTGACAATCGTGATTTTTCAAGCCACCTTCTAGCCACCTTCTATCTATAAAAATGTTTTTCTTAAAATGGAAACCCTCAGTTCTTATCTGCGAACTGAGGAAATGTCGACTTCTATCTTTCGTTACCACTTACTCACTTTTGACGCAACATATTCATAGGTTATGCAGTGGAATACTAATGGACATTATCAAGCTGGTTAAATATATTGAAGTTCAGTCGTTAACTGAGATTTGAGGATCAAGGATGCTATATTTAGTGAACATGAGTAATGATAAGCTATTACAGACCTGAGATTTGAGGATCAAGGATGCCTCGAATCTCATTGCAGTTTCTCTTTTATACTCCTATAGACGTGAAACTGGGGTGTGGAGCTCATGTCTCAAGTTGGAACCACATGACTAAATGTTTTGAACATACATGTCCTATGACGATATTGTGACAATTGCAATAGGTCATTTGGAGCTCCTTAGACTTTCTTCATCACTCCCACTTGACAATGACTGGGCAATGACACCTAGAGCATCTCGACATTTATTGAAGGCTTCTTGAGGTAATGCTTTTGTAAGTGTATCTGCAATCATATTTTTTGTGGACACATAGCATAGCTCGATGTTGTGGTTTGATATTTGATCATGAATGAAGTGATATCATATATCAATATGTTTGGCCTGAGAGTGTGAGACTGGATTATTGGATAAAGCAATACTTCCTGCACTATTGGAATGGATAATTGTTGCAGAGTACTGAGGATAATCAAGCTCTTGCAGAATTGATTGGGTCCAGATGGCTTCATGTGTAGCATTTGACAATGCAATATATTTGGCTTTGACGGTGGATGTGGCAACTATAGGTTGCTTCTTCAAAGACCAGGACACAGTGCTTCCATTTATATCAAAATATCATCTGCTTACCAATTTCCTGTCATCAATATCCCCTGCCCAACTTGAGTTGCTCCATCCAATCAATGTTATTGTTTCCTTTTTCAATCCACCAAGTCTGTAAGGGGACATCCCTTCCTGAGCCTACACATTTCTTCTCCTTCCATACATCCATCCTCCCCTTCTCTTTCTCTTTCCTTTTCCCCTTCTTTCTGTCTCCATTCCTTCATACACTGTCTGTTACACATTGTCCGAGTTTTTGATTAGGTAATTCTTTACCAATCAACTCTCTGGCAATGTCCGAGTTTTTCATCTTTCATTCCCACACACCTTTTTCAGTGGCTTATGTTTCCTATATAGTTGATTCCTATGCTTCTGGGGCCCCAGAAGCATCTACATCCTGGCATAGGGATTCCTCAGACTTATTCTCTTTGGATATCCCTCTGCCAGGTGATTAGCTAGCTCTGTACACTGTAGCCACTTGCTAATACATCTTTGGATATCCCTCTGCCAGTTGTGTGAGTTCCACAGCTCTCTGAGGTTGCCCTTACAGCAAAATAAGTCTCTCTTAACTGGTCTGGGTTTACCCAAGCAGTTGTGCTCCCCTGTCTGCCTCTTTTCTGCCTCCAGGGCCCCACTCCTGTTTGCTAGCTCCCCCACCAGTCCCTTTTTGGTCCCTTCTCTACCATGCCTACCACCTCAGCCTCAGACCTTCCTCCTGCCCCAGGTACCCCTGTCCCTGCCCAGGATGATGCCTATGCTTGGTTACAGGCTGTAGAACAGGGCCTTTCCACCTCCAACACCACCCAACTTGCTCTCTCTCACTAGCTGTACACAATCGTGGGTGATTCAAATTCCAAGCACGAAGTGGATGTCCCCCATGTCTTTGACCTTGAACCTCTGGCCCAGCTCCTGGTGTGCTAGTTTTGATTCCTCTGGTGACAATGACATTCTGGTCGTGTTGTCAGTATACATGCTTGTTACTGTGTGTCTGCCATCCCTTTTTCTTGACCTCACTGACTGATCAGCCTCTGATTGCTTGTACCCTAGTTCGATCCCAAAATACTAGAAAACCCAAAAACAGTTTCCAACAATCTTTCTCTTGCTTATCTATATGCAACTGCTAGCAACCTTACTGAGACCATTATCCTGCCACACTCTTATTTTGTTTCCACTAGTCCCTCAGATCCCTTGATTCTTGGCCAAGCATCTGGAATGCTCAATACCCTCTCAGCCCCTGTTTACGTTAACGTCCCATTCCCAGCCGTTTATGCCGCTGCCAAGCCAAAATGCAAAGGAGTCCAAGTCAAGAAGAAATATAAGCCAGTCGCATTGAAGACCAAGCCCATTGCTAACCAGGTTAGTGAAGACTTCCAAATTGAACGACACATCCTTGGCAACCCCTTAGCAAACATACCCAAGCTCAATCCTAATCCCCCACCCTACGACCCGACTTCTTCTCTCCCATTTGCATACCAACCATCCCTCACATTCCTTGGGTTCAGCACAACTGACCAATACTGCCAGGCCTCAAAAAGGAGATCTGCAAAATCATCCGTAGCAAGATCCAAGCAGGCATTTACAAACCTTCAAACTTTGCTTAACTGGTCCCGCTAGTTTTGTGTCTTGAAAAAAACAGCAAACTTCGTCTAGTCAACAGTCTCAAGCCATTAAACCAAGTCATGATCTGCCACTCTGGTGTTCCCCCTTTCCCTGACCACATTGCCGAATCCTTTGCTGGTTGCATTTGCAGCACTACCCTTGACCTCTATGTTGGCTACAAGAAACGCATTATAGATCCTGCTTCCCGTGACTTAATGACATTCCAGACACCTTTTGGCACTCTCCATTTAGTAACGCTACCAATGGGATGGACTAATGCTGTGCCCATCTTCCACGACAACGTCACCTACATCCTCCAGCCCAAAATCCCCCATAATGCACTTAGCTTCATTGATGACATTGGCATTAAAGGCCTGAAGGACTGGAAACTCATTAATGGTGCACCTGCTAAGCATTCCGACAATCCCAACATTTGTCTAGCGCTTTGGGAGTTCTTTGAGCTCCTGAACCGTGTCCTTCAGCGGATAGGAACCTTATTATCAAAGTTGATACCCATTACATTAAAGGTATGCTGCAGAACCCTGACATTCAGCCCTCAGCTAGTATGAACTGCTGGATCATGGCCATCCTTATGTTCCACTTCAAGCTCATACACGTTAAAGGAACCTTCTATGGACCCAATGGACTTTTGCAATGACTGTTCCAGCCTACTGACCTGCCCCCAGACAATACTGACAATGACATCTTTGAAGACTGAGTTGACCGTATGCATGGATTTATGCACCATGTTCAGTTACCAACTGCCCTTGCTTGCTCAGCCTCTACTGCCCCTTGTTTACCCCCATTTGCCCATTACCTTCTGCCTCTAGCGACATTCATTAATGACACTGTTCCCCTTACCAAAATCTCAATTCCACCCATTACCAACCCCTTTTCCTATGACAACGTCCCTTGCTCCCCCAAGGCCCTTGCCTGCAACAAAAGAGTTCAACTCATCAAGCAAGTGGCTTACCGACTTCAAGCAACTGCCAGGCCTTAACAACAAAGCCCTTGCCACCTTCCTTTGCTATGCTAGCGGCTTCTTCCTCGCTAATGGCAAGCTTTGGCAACGCAATCATAATGGCAAACACAAGCTCTTCATACTGACTAACTTGCGGCTTTGCATCCTGCACACTATGCATGACAACCTTGGACACTGCAGTCTGTTTGCTACGAGAGCCACCTTGCTGGAGCACTTTTTGTGGCCCCAGGTAGTGGCCAATATTATTTGGTACATTCAAGTACAACATTCTCATTTGTGAGGTTGTTAGGAGTGTCAATGAATAGAATTGAGAGGAAAGCATAACTGTCATCATCATTTTCATTTATTTCAAAGTTGCATTCAACAATTTTGCTTTATCTTTCCCTTTGCCTGTGTGTTTTCTAATCAACTAATCAGGAGCCTTGCCTGCCATACCACCAGCCTCTTTGAAACATTGATTGGTAGTACATCTATTCTTCTTGCAATTGTCACAACATTGTTTATCTTCTTCTTTCCCTTTTGACTTGGGTTTCATCTTCAAATCTTTTGGCTCACCCTTTGCCTTTGCATGTGCTGCAACCATTGCTTCATGGTGCCAATTGATGTTACTTTCAATGGTGGCATTGTCATTGGTACTGCACATTAACCAGCAGTGCTTGTTGAGCTGGGATGACAGATCCTCAGTCCCATTGTTGAACAAAGAAATTGAGGAACACAAAGATGACATAGAAGACTGCTTCAGAAACAAGCTACAGTCCATGAAATAATATATGCAACTGTTGATCAGTCAACATACACCAGATAAAAGGTGAACTTACAGCTGCTGCTGTCTGGACCAAACTGTCCTCCATCCACAACAATAAAGGTGCAATGTTTGAAACCCATCTTCTCACTCAACTGCAGAACTCTCACTTCATCAAAATTGGTGGCATCAGCATGCATGATCACCTTGCAAATCTAGTTGTTCTGAAAGAACAACTTGCCAGAATTAGCTACCTGCTCACCAGCACAACATTCACCAGCTATATCTGCACATTGCTATCACTCACACCCTCCTTCAAACCACTTCTTACAGCTCTCACTGCTAATGCTTGAATCACTGGAATGCCCATGTCAAGTCATGATCTCATGTGCCATGTCAATGAAGAGGCAAAGTTGCAGTCACAACCTTGCCAGCATCTCAATATTCCCACACAAAATTGGCCTTCTGCATCTACATCTGCATCTGCCACAATGCCATCATTATGCTTAGACAATGATCTTGAAAATGATAATAGGGATGTAGATGACAACCCAATGCCTTCAACACCACCTATCCAAGGACCTACACTTCGCTTTAGGAACATGTTTAGGTTCAAGAAAAATGGAATTCCAGTTGAAAAGGACAGTCAACATATATCTATCTCAAGGAGAATGGAGGGCAGACCAACAATAGCTGTCTATGTGGATATGTCAAAGAAAGATTGGGAGGAGAAAACTGGTGAATCAGCCAAGACCTCTCAACATCCTCAGCCTCCACCCCCACCTTCACCTCTGCCTGTGCTGCCTCTTGTGCCTTGACAGCCACAAGTAGCCACAACCAGCCATAATGCTGTCTTCCCCACATGTCCATCCCCAATCAAGAGATCTGTTCACAAGCTGACCTCCAGCATTCCCTTTGCCTGTGTTGCCACCAAGGCCAAGAGCTTCTGCTTGTGTGAGAACAATTTCTGTTTCCATGCAGAGATGGACACTTAGAGAGTTGGATTAAGAGGACCTGTTGGGTTTAGATGTCAGATTCAAGGGCCAAGATAGAGCAGAGAGGCATATCAATGGTGGAAAGGTACCTCTTTGTGCTTTGAGGATCTCAAAGGCAAAGATTGGAACTGGAAGATGTGTTGTCTAGCAAGTCCAGAGCCAGAGTCAGAGCCAAGTTCACAGAAGCACAAATGCTGAAGAGCAGACAGGGAAGTGTTAGATCCGTTGCATTGGCTCATGTGAATAATAGCTCTTTGTCCATGTGGGACCAGAATAGAAGAAGATGGGCAGATTGACCCTGGATCAAGAACTCCAGGTGGCTTGGGATGAGGATGTGGATGGAGAGAGTGGGGTTCTTGTCAGTGTTGGGACTATGAGTAAGACAAGTGCATGGAGGAGTGGATGGCATGCTGGTGTTCATGGGTGAGGGGTATGTGCAGGGAATGGTTGAGAGTGATGAAAAAGGGGGACCTGGAGAGAGGCCCAGTGGGAATGATGATGGCAAGTATGTTGTGGAACTATTCAGAGAAAAACATTCAAATCTTACATAACAAAACTATGACACAAGTGATGGTATCCTCAACAATAGGTGCCAGTCCATTACACAACCTGATCAAGTGAGAAGCAGAGTCAAGAGGTGACAGTGTGTTCTGACCTCACTGTAGAGTTGTTGGCTAGTGCATGAGGCCTGATGTGACTGGTTCAGTGGCATATTGAGCATTTCAAGAGGTCCGACACATTGGATGAGCTGTTTTTCTAATGGAAGAGGGTTTGTGCACATGTACAGCAAAAAAGCAAGTTCTCTTGCCTGTAGTATATTGTTACATGGCTACAGAAGCACAAATGCTGAAGAGCAGACAATGATGAGGCTACTTGGCGCCCACATAAATGCCAGAGAAAAATTCTCTGACAATGGCTAATATCAGACCGTTGGACGCACATGTCAAGACTCCGACAATTTTGCGGGCACCCTACTTTCGGATCGCAATACAAAATTACGTAATAATTGTTCATTTTGCCCTTCAACCGTCTCCGAACAGAGCTGCCATGTCCATCCTTTTGACTTCAGACCTCTATATATCGAGAGATCGTCCAATTCGTAAGATCAGTCTGATCAGATCTGATTCGGGAATCGTGAGCTCGCCTCTTCACAATATGTCGCTGAACCAACCCGCATGACAGCTCGATCCCATCGAGTACGGCATGGGTTTCGAAAGGGGCGAGACGAACAAGTTTATTGATTCAGAAGAAAACAAGCTGCATTGTAAGCAAGTCTATTTCCACCGTTGAGCTATCCGTCATAACGTTTCAGCGTTCTATAGTACGAGACGATGTAGTGACAACCTTTGGCAAGAGACGATGGGTACTCCTTCCTGAAGAAGATCATCTGACATATCTTGTTCAACTCTGGTGGGACAATCTTCATTCTGATCCTAACAAGAGAAAAAGATATCATCCAGTGTGTGATTTTTTTCTACCCTTGGGTATGGTCTTCTGACCTTATACAACAATCCTACAAGGGCGATACTGAGACTATATCCGGTCGCACCCACTATCCATACACCATTTTTCATGTAGACTCATTTGAAATCTACAGTGGCGAAGGGACTCGCACTCAGAGTGGTATCACGCGCGTCTGGTCTTCGATTCCACCATATTTCTGGGCAGTCTTCTCCACTTGGTATCTGATGTATGAGAGACAATGTTCTGGCTTGCCGATTAATCTTTGTTCCCAAATAACCGAACTCGTGGCTCTGGATCAAATGCTAGTCAAAAAGATCCCTCGTGCTTTTATTTACAGCCAGCCAAGTCACTTGAGACCAGATCCAATTATGACTGAAGAGGAACTGGAGGAGGAGGGAGCGGAAAAGACTCAACCCCAGAATGTTTTGTAGGATGCATATATAGTTATCATCCAGAAATCTAGTCTATTATCTTGTTTGGAAGATCTTGATACTATGGACTGAGGTCTAGAAACACTACACATATGGTATTTGCTTTCGTCTACTGGTGTCGATACTTAGTATGGAGACAAGAGTGTCCACAGTCTCAGTGTGAGGACACGTGTCTGGTCCTAAATGTCAAGCTAACCCGGAAGTAGCAACAATTGATGCAGCGATAGAATGTACTTAATTTTGTCTCAGCAGAGAGAAGATACCGGGGTGTTGGGCAACCGCGAATCGAGAGATAACAACAGTACGTCTTGATTCATACGGGGTCGAGTCATTCAGGGCGGACTCGTGCACGGTGGTACATATTCCCGCGTTTGTACTAAGAGAAACAACCATGGAGCCTTCGATGTATAGACTAATGACTCACCATTTTCCTACTGACAACTCATATATTGGCCCGTA
>QGOB01002637.1:0-18510 GCA_003313055.1 Termitomyces sp. MG145 | reverse complement strand
GTGAAGTCCGGATGCTCTGGGGTACGAGTAGTGATGCACATGAAGTCGAAAGTGCTCCAGGTAGGGGAGCACAAGGGCAAGGGGTAGGGTAGGGATGTAACGAAGGGAGGGGCGGGTAGCAAGGGGGGATGGTATGGATTAGGGATGGGAGTAGGTTTGGAAGGGTAGGAGTAGGTACAGAGTAGGTACAGAGTGGGTGGGGGATTTGGTTAGGAGATTGGGAAGGAGAGGGAAGGAGATACGGAACAGTAGGTAAGGAAATGGAGAAGAGAAACGGAATGGAGAGATGAGTCACGGAACGGAAACAAGGCACAGAGACGAGAGACAAGAGATGAGAGATGAGAGACAAGAGACAAGAGACGAGACGAGAGGGAGAGAGAGAGAGACAAGAGAATAGATTGAGATTGAGATAGAGACAGAGACAGAGACAGAGACACGGAAATATGGAGAACTACGGTTAATATCAAGACTACTCGACTCGTATGCTATCCTATGGTTTATGTACTACCCTTCTGCTAAGTCCCGGGTAGGATTCTAGCTGGGACCGAGGCATCTGATTCCTCTGGCTAAGTCCTGGGACTGGCTCCCAGCCCCGGGGTCATGATAATGGTCGGGACATGCTGGCACGGGTTACGGCGGGCTTGTGTCAGGTGGGTCGGCAGTGGGTCGGCGGTCATGGTGCATGGTGGTGGCGCCCCCCAGCGCCACAGAAGCAGGTGGCATTGTGACGTGCCAACAGTTTGCAGGAGGAATGTTGTGGAACGTTATGTGATGGCCAGGATGCTGGGGGTCCGGATGTGTCCAGTGACAGGGAAGCCTTGGGGTGACATGTTGGCCAAGATGCCGGGGTTTGGTGATGGCCAGAGATCCATTCAAAGATGGCCGCGGGTGTTGCTGGTGCAGCATTGGGAGGTTGTTGGCAGCCCCAGAGGTGTGCAAGGGATGTAGGGGAGGTGTGTGTTGGGGCTGGGGCGGCGTGTGGGAGTCCGGAGATGGTGGGGTCATGACAACCTCCAGCAAAGGCAGCAAGCAGAGGGCATCCTCTCCTTCTGGGCATTCCCCCAAGTGCCCCTGGAGGTCCCCTTTCCCAGAAGCAGGGCCTTTCAGGATTCATATGTTCTCCCCAGAAACTGGGAGGCACATGAGTCCTCCTCCTCCAGCAGCTACCCCTGAACTCCCAGCAGCAGAGGTGGCAATGCAGCAGCAGATGGAGGCCTTGGTGGGGGAGATTGCTTGGAGGGATGTGGAGCTGCAGCAGGTTTGAGGAGAGCATGACACAGTGCAGTGGGAGCTGGAGACAGCAATGGCCTTGGTTAATGCATGGGCTGTCAAGGTCCAGGGCCTTCAGGTGCAAATCCAGCACTTTGAGGGTGTGATGAAGGCGCCTGCAGCAGGTCCAGCTTTGGAGCCAGGGCAGGTAGCAAGGTTGGAGATGGAGTTGAAGGCCCTCCAGGTGGCAGGGGAGGCATCCTCTTGGCAGTGGGATTGGTTCTTGGGGGAGGCAGCCACAGGGCAGAGAGAGATACTATGTATGTGGTTCTTAGGATTCCGCGGAATTTGCTAATTTGTCCTCTCTTGTTAGGCTGGGTGCAGGAGCACCAACTCCTTCTGAATGCTGTGTCCACAGCATATGCATTGATACAGGATGGCCTGGCTCAGGAGCAGCAGGACATTACCCTGGAGGTGGCCCAGGGTCTCTCACAGTTGGGGCTGGTGTTGGTGGGGCACCATTGGCGCAACGCAGTGGCTCTGGGGATGTGGTTGGACATGGTGGTGGATGCAGGAGAGGTCCTGCCATGCCATGAGAATTATGTGGCTGCCTTGGAGGTCCAGGCAGAGTTGACAATGATGGAGGATGGGGGTGCGATGGTCCTGGAGGTAAGGGGAGATATGGGTGAAGGCAGGGGTGCGCAGGGAGGTCAGAGTGAGGTGGTGGGGGTGTTTGTTTTCTTGGTCAATTTCTTGGACTCCCCAGTCTCCTTCCCTGTACTATTTGGAGATCAGTTTGTACATAACATTGCCATGGCTCCTTTTCTGAAATGTATCTCTTTTGGTGAATGTGGTTTAGTAAGTCTTTATGTGGGGAGAGCAAAGAACATGTAGGAGTACTGGTGGAAGTTGAATCCCTAGTGAATTCAGAGGCGGAGGTTAGGCCCACTACTGCCATCTATAAGTTCTAGTTCCAGGGGTCCCAGGGCTTGTTGGAGTGCTGCCAGTAGAAGTCCTGGAGTGCCAGGGGAGCTTCAGAAAGATTCTTGTGGGGTTTCCAAGTGTCGTTCTTGGGGCCATAACCTTTCCAATGCATGAGGTAAGGGGTTTGGTTGCAGACTTGCTGAGAATTGAGGATTTGATTGACTTTGTATTGGGCATCACCTTCAAGTTTGATTGACAGGGGTTGTTTGGGTTGCTGGATGAGGAAGGGATCCAGAGCATATTTTTTGAGGAGGTGGATGTGGAACACTGGGTGGAGTCCTTTGAGGGTTGGAGGTAGGTCAAGCCTGTAGGCGTGTCAAAACCTTCCAGAGGATTTTGAAGGGTCCAAAATACTTGTGGTCAAACTTTGGGGAGGGCTGGCAGGTTTTAATGTTGTGTCAGTTGAGCCATACAAGAGTTCTGGAGGGCCAGTCAGGAGTAGGCTTGCAGCGGGAGTCAGCATGCTTGGTGTAGGCTTTGTTAGTGGTGTCAATTTCTTCCCAGAGGAACTTATAAAGGGACCAGAGGTCTTGTGCAAGTTTGTGGGCAACGTGCAAGGGGATATTGTTGAGAGAGAGGTTAAGCTGGGTGTGATAGCCCTTGTTGGCATAGAAAGGGGAAACTCTGGTGGCAGAGTGAGGTGTGTTGTTGTAAGTGAACTCAGCCAAGGGCAGGTTGTGCCACCAGTTGTCCTGTTGATAGTTGATGTAGAGGTGGAGGTATTGCTCCAAGGTTTGATTCACACATTTGGTCTGTCCATCAATCTCCGGATGATAGGTGGTGGATAGATTAGTTTTTATTTCCAGGGCCTTGCACAGGGACTGCCAGAATCTGGAGACAAAGAGGGGGCCATGGTTGGAGATGATGTCATTGGGAAGTCTGTGCTTGGAGAACACATGCTCAAGGAAGATCTGGGCAAACTCTGGGGCATTGTTGGTAGTGGGGCATGCAATGAAGATAGCTTGTTTTGTGAGGTGGCAAACCACCATGAGGATGGCATTGAAGCTGTTGAAGTCAGGGAGTTTGACAATGTAGTCCAGGGAGATCAAATGACCAGGGGTGGTGGCCAATGGGAAGGAGTTTCAGGAGGCCATAGGGGCGATGGCAGGAGATCTTGGCCTGGAGGCAGGATTTGCAGGCCCAAACATACTGGGTGATGTTGCGATTGAGTCCTGGCCAAAAGTAAGTCTGGGAGATGAGCTGAATAGTCTTATGGATTCCTGGGTGTTCCCACAGCTTATGGTTGTGATGTTGTTGGAGCATATCTTTTTGTGGTCTGGGGCATAGATTCAACTGTCCTGGAGGAGGAGGGAGTTGTTAGTGGATAGGCTGAAGGCTGACAGGGTTGGCAGGGCACCTTCTGGAGTGTTCTGGGGGTTGTGCTGGGTGAAGGAAGGGGTCTGGGGGTGCATTGCACATTTTGTGTAGGATTCCTTATTTATTCATAATCAGCATGGCATGAAGGTGCTTGGGGGGATGACGACTCGGTGGTTAAATAAATTCTGCTCTGCCTTGAATGACTTCTTTGGGTAGATGTCTGGTCATTGGGTGAGGGCATCAGGTTTGACCGCAAGGTGGCCAGAGCAGTAGTGAATGGTGAAGTCATACTCTGAGAGGGTTTCTGACTAGCAGGCTTGGCAGCGGCTGAGCTGTTTTGTGGTCATGAAGTACTGGAGGTTGTTGTGATCAAAGTAGACTTGGATGTGGTGGGGTGCTCCTTTGAGGTAGGTCCACCATTGCTTGAAGGCTTCAACTATGGCGAGCAGTTCCTTGTTGTAGATGTCATAGTTGAGCTCTGCCAGGATCATTGAGCATGTGTAGAAGGCGATAGGGCAGAGCTTGCTGCTGCTGGGGTCCATTTGCAAGAGGATGCTAGCAATGGCATAGTTAGAAGCATCACATTCCAGGACAATGGGGAGAGAGGAGTTGTAGTGCCCAACAATTGGGGTGAAGGTGAAGACAGATTTGAGAAGTTTGTTCTGGCACTTGCTGTCCCAATTCCATGGAGTGTCCTTCCAGGTGAGCTAGTTGAGGAGTTTTGTGATGCCCAGAGTAGTTATCAACAAACTAGCAGTAGAAATTAGCAAAGCTCAGGAAGGACTGTGCCTCCTTGATGTTCTAGGGTGGTGGCCAGTCAAGGATGGCCCTGGATCTTGACTGGGTCCATGCACACTCCATCCAGGGAGACTATCACACTAAGATACTCCACCTCCATAATGCGGAAGATGCACTCCTCTGGTTTGGCGTGAAGGTGATATCTCTAGAGGCATTCCAGGACTTGGCACATATGCTTCCGGTGGTCATTGAAGGAGTCTGAGTAGATGAGGATGTCATTGAGGTACACAATCACAAAGACATTGCTCATGTTGTGGAAGATGTTGTTCATGAAGTATTGGAAGGTAGTGGGGGAGTTGGTCATTCTGAAGGGCATGACAAGGTACTCAAAGAGTCTGTAGCAGGTGTGGAAGGCAGTTTTCCATTTGTGTCCCAGAGCTATGTGCACATTGTTGTAGCTTGATCAGAGGTCTATTTTGGTGTAGATTTTGGCACTGCAGAGATGGTTGACCAGATCACCAATGAGGGGGAGGGGGTACTGGTTCTTTTTAGTGACTTTGTTGAGTCCCCAGTAGTCAACGCAGAGTTGGAGGGAGCCATCCTTCTTCTTTGTGAATAGTATGAGTGCTCTGGCAGTGGAGGTCAAGGGTTGGATGAATCCCTTGCCAAGCATTTTGTCAAGGTAGTCTTTGAGAGCATGGAGCTCCACTTCAGACATATTGTAGACCTTGCTAAACAGGGATGAGGTACCCTTTTTGAGGTTAATTGTATGGTCATACAATTGGTGTGAGGGAAGTTCCTTAGCGCTCCCTTCAGAGAAGACATTGGCAAACTCATGGTACTTGGAGGGGACTACTTTGCATAAGATTTGTTCCTCCATTTTGGGTTTGGCGGGGGTGTCCTCAGCATGGAGGTGCTCTTTGGGGAGGGCTGGAGATATATGGAGTTAGAAAGCTGGGGTGCCATTGCGTAAGATACATATGAAGGGTTCTGGGCCTATAATTCTGATGTCCAGGTCAGCGGAGCTGAGGAGTTTCTTGGGTGCATTGCCAGAGAAGGGTGGAGGGGGTGTTTTGAGGCCTGGAGCCAGGTAGGAGGGACCTTTGTACTGGTTTCAGAGAATATTGGGGAGAAAGGGAGGAGTTGGGCATGGAGTTGGGTGTGGGGTTAGACATGGGGTTGGAGTCTGAGGTGGTTCAGAGACACTTTTTGGGGTTGTGGGGGGCTCTGGTGTGGCCTGGTGCTCTGCAGTGCGGAGTTTGAGAGGGATAGCAGTGGCTAGGCTGGCGTTGGGCCCCAGGAAAGTCATCATGAGGTCCTCCCAGTTGATGTCAGAGTTGACATTGCATAGCCAGGGCAGTCTGAGGACAATTGGGGTTGACTCCAGAAAGGAGGTGACCAGGAGGTTCACAGGGAACTGGAGGCCATTTTTGAGGTGAAGAGTGTTGGAGTGGGAGTAGATGATGGGGCCAGAGGTGGTAACATTCCTGTTGAAGAGCTGGAGTTCTAGAAGCTTCTTAAGAAGGCTAGGGAGTGGCCATAACTGTTTGCTGACAAACATACTGGTGGCCCTGCTATCAATGAGGGTGGGTAGCATGCTGGGGAGGCTGCCTAGTAGAGCATTGATGACAAAGGATCAGGCAGAGGTCGAGCGAAGTTGGTGAGGTGTCAGTGGCAGGTATGTAAGGTGCTCTGGGGCATCTGCATGCAGAGTAAGGCAAAGAGGAATGGTTTCCGGTGTAGGTGCGGGTTGCCAGTGAGGGCAGAGCATGAGGTTCTGCCAGTCAATCTGGAGGTTAGTTGCACAGAGCCAGGAGAGCCCCAGAATGAGGGGAGCAGCAGTGTGAAGCTTAGTTATGAGGAACCAGACTTTCTGCCACTGGCCATTGGTAAATGTGATGGGTAGCTGTACAGAGTGGGTGATGGCTCCGGAGGATGTGGTACTGCCGTCAAAGAGTCAGAGGTGGATGGGGATGGGTAGGTGTTGAAGGGGGTGAGGGGTTGATGAGGCCAAGGACTTGTTGACAAAATTGTTGGTGGCACCGCTGTCAAAAAGGGTGTTAATGAGGGTGAGGGAAGTATCAAGGGAGGTACTGATGAGGAGGGCCTGTCAGGATTGCAAGGAGAGGTAAGCCATGGGAGTGTCTGGGGATAAAACCGTTGCGCGGAGGTAAGAAGCTATGGTGGAGAAGATGTTGAGGTCTGGTCCATAATTTAGTGTGTCTTCTGGAGCTAAACTGCTGGCTTGTTTTCTGTAAATTGGTAGTCACAATCCTTGCTGTCAATGGTCCAGACTGCACAGCCCATGGTGTGGCATTTGAGGCAGTTGTTGATGGAGTGCCCTTGCTTGCTAAACAGGATGCACAAACCTTCCTTGTGTTGGCACTCCTGCATGTTGCTGGGTATGTCAATCCAGAGTTGGTCAGAGTTCTAGACCTGGTTGGCCTGTAAGAACTCTTTGTCACCAGAGGTGTTGAGAAGGTTGGGAGAGGGGTCGGGTTCATTGGAGGGGGTCTCCATAGCTTTGTTGAGGATGGCAGTGTTGAGTTGAGCAGGAGGGCAGGAGCCCAGGAGTTGAGTTGGTCCAGCAGGTCCCTGGCCTGGGTTGGGGCAGGGAGTGGGGGTGGCACCAGCAGGCAATCCCACATGTGTCCCCTGAGGTTGCCAGGAAAGGTTGCTTGTGAGGTTCCAACTGTTCTGGGGGGCCATGGACTTGCTTTGGTCTTCCCAATACCACTGATCAACTTGAGTGACAAGTGCCTTGTAACCATTATATGTGGTCTGTTTGGGGGCAATGCAGAGAACATCCTTGATGTGTTTGGGTAAGGCATGGCAGAGAGCAAACTGGAGGGCATTGTAGTTCCAGCCTGTTTTGTAGGCTTCCCTTTTGAACTGGACAATGCAACTGGTGAAGCCTTTTCTCTGAGTGCATCTGGAGATTGATGATTGTCTCATCTGCTTCTGCTACAGTGTCATAGATGCCAAACTTGCCAGAGAACTCCTGGACAAAGGCCTGCTAGTTGGAAAGGACAGGGTTGGTGAAGTTGTACCAGAGTAGGGTGGTGTAGTGATTGTAGGCAATGCCCTGGAGGTACAACGCTGCAAATGCAACCCTGGAGTTCTTGAGCTGGAAGGTGACCAGCCTTGCCTGGAACATGGTGAGGCACTGAGTAAGGTAGGTGTGCCACTTGTGGGAGTTGTGGCCCATGAAAGGTTCTGGTTTCTGTATGTTGAGCTTCCCTTCATATGCCAGTGCATTGTGAGTGTTGTTCAGGGCATTTTGGTTTTGTGTGAGACCAGCATTTTAATAATAGTAGAAGTTGTTGCCGCCAGGCCATTGGGGGAGAAGGCATTCATAGCCAGGCCCCATCTGCCTGGGGGTCCGCTGTCTGGGGGTCCTCTACCAGATAGAAGGCTGTTGCCTCCTGGAGCAGGTCTGGGGGCCCACCAAGGGTGTGGGGGTGCTCTGGAGGGTGGGGGTGCTCCTAAGGAAGGTGGTCTTTGTGGCTCATGATTACCAGGTGGTGGTCCAGGAGGGGGCAGATGTCCAGGGGAGAAGGGGGGCATGGTGGTCCTGCATGGAAGGGGAGATAAATCTGACTGGGAGGAGGGCATGGGGGTGCTGGAGCCCTAGAGCGAGGTTTGCAAGGAGAGGGTCTGTTCCCATAGTTACCTCTGAGGTTGAGATGGGGAGGTCTGTCAGGGACAAAGTCGAATACTGGAGGGGGAGTGCCTTGCTGGATCTGGTCACCTCCTCATTGGAGGGTGCAGGATTGTCAATGTAGGATAAGGTGTGGAGGGATGCGGGGTGCGGGGAGGTCTAGTTGGTTCCAGCTGGGGCCAGGTGTGAAAGATGCTGGGGACAGAATGGGCCCTGGCATGGGATGAGAGACTGATGGTGCAGGCAGCAGGTTGGTCAAAGAGACCTCCTTCTAGGTTCAGGGATCAGAGGTTTGTGGATGCAGCATTGAGTTTCTGCTGCTGGCATAGGGTCGGGGGTGAGGCTTGGTTCTGGGACTGGCTTGGCTCCTCCCGCTGCACATGAAAAGAATGGGCAGGGTCAACGGAGTCCTTGAAGCATTGAGGTGTGGGGCTGGTGTGGATTTTGTTGACAAGGGCCAGGAGTTCAGCCCAGAGGGCCGCGTCTACCTGAAGAGTGTTAGCAACATTGTCAGGGAGGTTGCTCTTTTGGTAGTTCTCATAGAAGCTGAGGAGGTGGTCAGCTCACTGCTCCAGTGTGCCAGAGATGTTGAGCTAGACTGATGAGGAGGGCCCTTGTACATTTGGAGAAGGCTACTAAGGTGATGTGCAGCAAGTGCAGGACGTTGTTGCATTGCTGGACATAGGCCTTGACCTGTTGCTGGTGTGCAAGAGGGGAAGGGGGGTGCACACCGGAGGGGTTGCAGTGGGTTGGGGACATTGGAGGTGGATGGTATCAGGGTTTTCTTGGACTGGAGCTGGGTAGGGAAGGTAGGGTCCTGGAGCAAAGAATGCAGCACTGGCAGGGCCCCAGGCATTGGGCAGAGTTTCAGGTAACCCACCAGGCAAGGTTTGGAGGTACACCCCTGGGTGAGTTGGTCTGAGGTTGTAGCACCAGTCTGGGAGTAGGCCCTGACTGATTGAGGGTCCGTATAACATGGTGTTTGAGTTGGGAGCCCAGTGGCATGGGGGTAAGACAGGGAAGTGTTTGATGGAGGGTGCAGGGTAGGAAGTGTGGGGGGAGTTAATGACATATGGGCCCTCAGGAATGGGTTGGCCATAGTATTGGTACCCTGCAGGAGTGTAGGCATAGGTGTATGTAGACATTGAGTATGGGATAAGGTAGAGTCTTGATATTATGTCAGGTCCTGCTGATGACGAGGGCTCAGCTACACTGGCAAGTCCTTACTAGGTGAGCTTGGGAGGCTAAGTACAGGTTTGGGGCTTATTGGAAGCTCCGGTGTGAGTAGCTCAGTGTGAAGTCTGGATGCTCTAGAGTATGAGCAGTGATGCATGCAAAGTCAAGAGTGCTCTGGGTTGAGGAGCACAAGTTCAGGGGATTGGGGCTTTTAGTAGAGGAGTGAACAGGGAACAGGGAGATAGTATTGATTGGAGGACAGAAATAGGTTTGGGAGTTGATAGGGATAGGTATGGAACAGATAGAAGATAGATTGATCAGGAAACTGGAAGACAATAAGAGATATGGAACAGGAGATAGAAATAGAGAGGAAAAGATACAAGACAGGAAATAGAGAGATAGAGGAGAGATATGGAACAGAAAGATGAGTCATGGAATGGAAGTACAAGGTGCAGAGACAAGATATGAGAGATGAGACAAGCAAGAGACAGAGACACAAAACTAGACCAGAACAAAAACAGAGACTACAGTGAACTATGGTGAATATCAAGACTACTCAACTTGTATGCTATCCTACAATTTATATATTACTCTCCCGCCAAGTCCCAGGGCAGGGTTCCAGCCTGGGACCATAGCATCTAATTATCCTCCAGCTAAGTCCTAGGACTGGCTCTCAGCCCTGGGGTCATGGCAGTTGTTGGGGCATGCTGGCATAGGCTGCAGCTGCCTTGCATAGGGCAGGTCAGCAGTCATGGTGTGCGGTAGTGGTGCCTGTTGATGCCACAGAAGCAGATGGCCTAGTGACATGCCAACAGTTCATGGGAGGAATGTTACATGATGGCCAGGATGCTAGGGGTTTGGATGTATCTGGTGACAGGGAAGCCTCGGGGTGACATGTCAGCTGAGATGCCAGGGTTTGGTGATGCCCAGGGGTCTGTCCAGAGATGGCCACAGGTGTTGCTGATGCAGCATTGTGAGGTTGTTGGTGGCCCTAGAGGTGTGTGGGAGGTGTGGGAGAGATGTGTGCCAGGGTTGGAGCAACATATGAGGGTCTGGAATTAGTCGGGTTGTGACAGGTATGAGGCAATTGCATTAAGCTGGAAAGCTTTATCAGTCAAGGCAAGATCCATCAAAATCACAAAGACAAAGTTGTCTTACTGTCTGGCACTATGATCCTCAATTACATTGGCAAATGGCTCTACATGGAATGTATTGACAAATGGCACAGGCTGAACCCCAACCAGCTTCTTACCAGCTGCCTCAGCACTAATGCTAATCCAGATGTGAAACAGCTTCAAGGCATGTCCCAGACATTTATCCACAAGGTCCTCCAATTAGAAACCACTAGTCCAAGAAACACTATCCAGAGAAGAACATGTTGCTGCATTAGAACAAGAACTTTACACTTTACGCCACCCAGCAGAAGTCTTTGATAGTATTGAGATCCATTGCACTAAGGGATATTGACTGGTTCCATCCAAAACCACTGTGGTTCAGTAGCAACACTAATGGCTGCACTGTTACTTCTTACCATTGCCTCTCACTTCCTTACCAACCCCAATTTCATAACTCCTTACTGGATTTCTGGGACTTTGCTTGACTCCTCTCACATACACATAATGCTACTACTTGCTAGCTACCCCTATCTGGCTGGTCTTGTTGGTTGTTCCCTGCATGGCAGTTAGGCAGCAAGTCAGTGCATCACCAGTAACACTAACAGTCATGCAGGAATCTCAGTCAATTTGATCCATCATGCTTCTGGTCAATAACTGCATGAGAATAAGTGCATAGCAGATAGTGGCTCCCAGATTGTCTCCATGTCCACAAAAGGTGCTAACTATCTTGGCATCTCCTACAATCCTAGCATTATCTTGAACATGCAGAGCACTAATGGTACTATGGACAAATCTCTTGGTCTAGCTTGTAACATTTCCTGCACCATTGGCAGTATCACATTATACCTTCAAATTCACATTCTCCACTCCCCCACTTATGATATTTTGCTTGGTCACCTCTTTGATGTCTTAACCAAGAGTACTGTTGACATTCTTAGTGAAATGGAAACCACAATAATGATAACAGACCCCAATACTAGACTTTGTCACACCATCCCTATGTTTCTCCATGAGCAGCACAAGCAGTAGAAGGTCCAGCCCAAGTATAGTGCAAGACTGCCCCATTGCTTTTGCCACCACCATCCCCACAGTTAACAATTCTGAGGAAGACTTAGCACTCAAATACAACCACCAAAAGCACTCCTTTATAGTGCAATTGCATACCCTGCTCAATCTCAAAATATTAGAAAATCCAAAAACATTTACTGACAATCTCTCTCTTGCCTACTTATATGTGGCCACTAGTGACCTTACTGAGTCCATTATTCCACCATGCTCTTATTTTGTCTCCACTAGTCTTTCCTATCCCTCAATTCTTGGCCAAGCATCTGGAATGGTCAATACCCCCTCAGCCCACATCTATGTTAATGTCCCTTTCTCAGCCATTTATGCCACTACTGAGCCAAAATGCAAAGAAGTCCAAGTCAAGGAAAAGTGTAAGCCAGTCACTATGAAGATAAAGCCCAATCACTAGTCAGGTTAGCAAAGACTTTTGAATTGAACAACATATCTCTGACAACCCCTTAGCAAACATACCCAAGCCTTGACCCTAATCCCCCTCCCTTTGTACCAACCTCTCATTTTACCAACAACTGCAAAGTGAGATTTGTTAAGGAATACAATACCAGCTTTCATATCCAAGATGAGCTTAACATACTCATGGACCTTGTCACTAAGCAACAAAATGCTTTTGCTTGGGAAGACTCTGAAAAAGGTAGCCTATGACCTGACTTCATGTCCCCTGGGTTTAGCATAACCAACTAATACCACCAGGCCTTGAGAAAGAAATCTGTGAAATTATCAGTAGCAAAATCCATGCTGGCATTTATGAACCCTTGAACTCCGCTTACTGGTCCCACTAGTTTTGTGTCTTGAAGAAAAATGGTAAACTTTGCCTAGTCCACAGTCTCAAGCTATTAAACCAAGTCACCATTTGCCACTCTGGAGTTCCCCCTTTCTCCAACCACATTGCCAAATCCTTTGCTGCCTGCATTTGCAGTGCCACTCTCAACCTCTATGTTGGCTACAACAAGTGCATTATTGATCCTGCTTCACATGACTTAATGACTTTCCAGACACTGTTTGGTGCCCTCTATTTAGTAACACTACCAATGGGATGAACCAATGATGTGCCTATCTTCCATGAAGATGTCACATATATCCTCCAGCCCAAGATCCCTCATATTGCCTTCAGCTTCATTGATGACATTGGCATTAAAGATTCAAAAGACTGGAAAATTGTTAAAAGCACACCCCACTAAGCATCCTGACGACCTCAACATTTGTTTAGCACTTTGGGAGTTCTTTGAGCTCCTGAGCCATGTCTTTCAGTGAATGAAGTACCTTTTCTGGTCACAAGCTAGTCCTCTGCATGTCTACCTTCAAGATCCTCAGCCATGTTTGTACTCCTAATGGTCATGTCCCTGATGAAAACTGTTTAGCATTATTGGATCACTGGGGCCCTTGCCAATCATTAACAGAAGTCCATGCTTTCCAAGGCACCATTGGCATTCTCCAATTGTTTGTTAATTTGTACCCCTAACAGTCACATCCCTGATGAAAACCATTTAGCATTGATATGACCCAGTCAGCACTGGCTGCCCAACAATGACAAATCAAATAAAGCACACGACATGGGCACATGACCATTAATGACCAACCACTAATGACACTAACCATTACCAACAATTGCCTTAACAACCAAGCTGACCTTGGATAATCCCACCTCCTCTATAGCCACTGACTGGTGGCTGACAATTGATCATAACTGTGTTACTGATGACCCAATGATTGTAAATTTATTTTCACTTACAATTTTCACTTACAATTTTCTTTTTTGATCTACTTGCAATTTTCTCATATTACTTACAATTTTCCTTTTCAATAGCAGCCCCCAACATGCACTATCACATGCAACCACTATGCTTACTGTCTCTTACCAGTTTCCCCTTTTATTACCTCATGTACCTATAAATATTGCCCTGTCAGTATCTAATCATCATCAAATCATACCAGAGTTTAGTCCCTGTTCTAGACCATGCTTCAGATCTCCTTTTGCTCTTGCTTTGTTACTGGCTGATTTGGGGTTTACCTAGTCCAGTCTCTTCTTGTTTGTCTCTAAGCTTAACAGTATTGTTGAACTTAGCCCTTGCCACCTTTGTTACATGCCATACAGGCATCCTTGTTTTGCCTATGTTAAGCACCATACAGATGCCCTAGTCAAGCCTTTGTTAACACTAGCACCTATGGCTAGTGACTTGTATATCTCTGTTGACTCCTCCTTCATTTCTTAACAACCTTCTGGGTCTTCACAGATCTCCCACAACTGCTGCAGTTTGGGAACAACACTAATGGCTGCACCATTATTTCTTACCATTGCCTCTCACTTCCTTACCCACCCTGATCTCATAACTCCTTACTGGGTTTCTGGGACTTTGCTTGACTCCTCACACACATACATAACACTACTACTTGCTAGCTACCTCTAACTAGTTGGTCTTGTCGGTTGTTCCTTGCATGGCAGCTACGTGGCAAGTCAGTGCATCAGCATTATGGGACCACTAGAGCTCTTATCAGTCATTAACTGAGGTCTGTGCTTTCTTAAGCACCATTGGCATTCTCCAAATGTTTGTTAAGAACTTTGCTCATCACACTCACCACCTAATGAAGGCTCATCTGCATGGAAGTCCTCTTTGAGGTTTGGACTGGACCAGCTTAATGCCTAGAAAGACCTTGTTAAGGCCTTGCATGACACTAAACTTCTTGTCCCTATCAACTACAAATCTGACAATCCTGTTATCTTAGCAGTTAAGACTTCCTACATAGCAGTTGCCTTTGCCAGTGCACTACTGACAACTACAAGCAGCATTGCTACAACAATTTTGGTTCCATCACCCTTAACAAACAAGAAGCTTGCTTCAGTTAGCCTAAGCTTGAGCTTTATGGTTTGTATTGGGCCTTGCAGGCACTACACATGTACCTCCTAGGTGCTAGGAATCTGATTATTGAAGTTGACGCATGCTACATCAAAGGTATGCTGCAGAATCCTGACATACAGCCCTCTGCTAGTATGAACTGCTGGATCATGGAGTATTCTTATGTTTCATTTTGAACTTGTGCATGTTAAAGGAACTTTTCACAGACCCAATGGACTTTTGTGACAACTGTTACAGCATACCAACCCTCCTCCAGATGATACTGACAACAAAGTCTTTAAAGACTGGATTGATCAAATGCACAGATTCATGCATCACATTCAGTTACTAACCACTCTAGCTTGTTCCACATCTACTGCCCCTCATCTACCCCCATTTGCCCATTATCTCCCTGCACTATTGACATTTGTTAACAACACTGTTTTCCTTACTGAAGTCTTGACCCCAGCTGTTACCAACCCTCTTTCCTATGACAACATCCCTCATTTCCCCAAGGCCCTTGCTGGCAATCAGAGAGTCAAACTTGTTGAGCAATAGCTTACTGACTTCAAACAACTGCTGAGCCTTAACAACAAAGCCCTTGCCACCTTCCTCTGTTACACTAGTGGCTTCTCCTTGCTAATGGTAAACTATGGCAATGAAATTGTGATGGCAAACACAAGTTCTTCATACCAACCAATTCTCAACTCCACATCCTACACACCATGCACAATGACATCAGACATTGTGGGCTATTTGCTACAAGAGCTGCCCTATTAGAATGCTTTGAGTGGCACCAGGTTGCAGCTAACATCATTTGGTACATCCATTTGTGCTACATTTGCCAAGTACACAAAACTACCAAAGTCCTCATACTGTCTACCATTGCTACACCTGCCACTCTCTTCAGCAAAATCTATATTGACATGATGTTCATGCTGCCCTCTAACAAGTTCAAGTATATCATTCAAGGACAATGTCTATCCCGTTTGCAGCAAGTATCCCCGCCAGAGGTTGATCATGGTATGGCGCAACTTGGTAGGGTGCTGGCGGGACATTGTCGTCATAACGCGGTGGCTCCCGGGACCTGGTTGGACGTGGTGGTGGATGCAGGCAAGCCCCTACCGCGCTTCAAGGACAACATGGCGACTGTGGCGGCCCAACTGGAGGCGGCAATGCTTGTTGAGGAGGTGGGGGTGCCGGAGGAGGAATGGAGTGCCGGGGAGGGGGTCGAGTGAGGGGGAGGGTTTTTTTCTTGTTCTTTTGTCTCCAGGAGTTTGTTGCACCGCGTCCTATACTGTACTTCTAGATATGTACATACCATATCTGTGGTCTCCGGTCCCAGAAATGGATTTCTTGGAATTTCTTGGAGTGTTATGATTTTAGTGAGAGTCACATGAGAAGGGGCAAAAGGGGCTTAGGGGTACTGGTGGGAGTTGAATCCTGAGTGAATCCAGGGGCAGGGGTTAGGCCCACTACTGCCATCTGTAGGATCTAGTCCCGGGGGTCTGGGGGCTTGCTGGGGCACTGCCGGTGGAAGTCCCGGAGCGCCAGAGGAGCTCTGGAGAGGTTCTCATGGGGTTCCCAAGTGTCGTCCTCGGGGCCATAACCTTTCCAATGCACGAGGTAGAGGATCCGGTTGCGGACTTGCCGGGAGTCAAGGATTTGATCAACTTTGTATCGGTTGTCACCTTCAAGTTTGATTGGCAGAGGTCGTTTGGGTCACTGGCCGGGGAAGGGGTTCAGGGCGTACTCTTCCAGGAGGCAGACATGGAATACTGGGTGGAGTCCTTTGAGGGTCGGGGGTAGGTCGAGTCAATAGGCGTGCGTCGAGACTTTCCAGAGGATCTTGAAGGGTCTGAAGCGCTTGTGATCGAACTTTGGAGAGGGTCGGCGGGTTTTGATGTTGCACCAGTCGAGCCATACGAGAGTTCTGGGGGACCAGTCAGGGGTGGATTCGCGGCGAGAGTCGGCGTGCTTGGTGTAGGCTTTGTTGGCGGTGTTGATTTCTTCCCAGAGGAATTTCTGGAGGGACCGGAGGTCTTGTGTGACTTTGTGGGCAATGTGTGAGGGTATATTGTTGAGGGAGAGGGTGAGCCGGGGGTGGTAGCCCTTATTAGCATAGAAAGGAGAGACTCCAGTGGCGGAGTGGGGGGTGTTGTTATACATGAACTCGGCTAGGGGCAAGTCGTGCCGCCAATCGTCCTGTTGGTAGTTGACATAGAGGCAGAGGTACTGCTCCAGGGTCTGGTTCATGCATTCGGTCTGCCCGTCAGTCTCTGGGTGGTAGGTGGTGGATAGATTGGTTTTGATTTCCAGAGCCTTACATAGGGACTGCCAGAACCGGGAGATGAAGAGGGAGCCGCGGTCGGAGATGATGTCATTGGGGAGCCCGTGCTTGGAGAACACATGTTTGAGGAAGATCCGGGCAAACTCCGGGGCATCGTTGGTGGTGTGGCACGCGATGAAGATGGCTTGTTCTGTGAGGCGGCAGATTACCATGAGGATGGCATTGAAGCCATCGAAGTTGGGGAGCTCGACGATGTGATCCAAGGAGATGGAGGACCAGGGGCAGCGACCAACAGGGAGGGGTTTAAGGAGACCATAAGGGCAGTGACAGGGGACTTTGGCCTGGAGGCAGGACTCGCAGGCTCGGACGTACTGGGTGATGTCGCGTTTGAGTCCAGGCCAGAAGTAAGTCCGGGAGATGAGCTGGACAGTCTTATGGATTCCCAGGTGTCCCCGCAACTTATGGTCGTGGTGTTGCCGGAGGATGTCGAGGCGTATCTTTTTGTGGTCTGGGGCATAGATGTGACCGTCTCGGAGGAGGAGGAAGTTGTCAGGGGATAGGGTGAAGGGTGATGGGGTTGGTGGGGCTCCTTCCAGGGCATTCCGGGGGTCGTGCTGAGTGAAGAAGTGGTCCGGGGGTGCATTGCGGATTTGGTGTAGGATTCCTTCTTCATTCATGATCAGCACGGCACGGAGGTGTTCTGGGGGGATGATGACTCCATGGTTGAAGGAGTTTCTGGATTTGGTGTAGGATCCCTTCTTCATTCATGATCAGCACAGCACGGAGGTGCTCCGGGGGGATGACAACTCAATGGTTGAAGGAGTTTTGCTCTGCCTTGAATGACTTTTTTGGGTAGATGTCCGGGCGTCGGGTGAGGGCATCGGGTTTGGCCCCGAGGCGACTGGGGCGGTAGTGGATGGTGAAGTCATACTCCGAGAGGGTTTCTGACCAGCGGGCTTGGTGCTGGCTGTGTTGTTTTGTGGTTGTGAAGTACTGGAGGTTGTTATGGTCGGAGTAGACTTGAATGCGGTGGGGTGCCCCTTTGAGGTAGGCCCACCATTGTTTGAAGGCCTCAACTATGGCAAGCAGCTCCTTGTCGTAGATGTCATAGTTGAGCTCCGCCAGGATCATTGAGCATGTGTAGAAGGCGACGGGGCGGAGCTCACTACTACTGGGGTCCATCTGTGAGAGGATGCTGGCGATGGCGTAGTCGGAGGCATCACACTCTAGGACAATGGGGAGGGAGGGGTCGTAGTGCCGGAGGATTGGGGCGGAGGTGAAGATGGATTTGAGGAGTTTGAAGATGCTTTGGCACTTACTATCCCAATTCCATGGAGTGTCCTTCCAGGTGAGCTGGTTGAGAGGTTTGGTGATGCCGGAGTAATTATCGATGAACTGGCGGTAGAAGTTGGCAAAGCCCAGGAAGGACTGTACCTCCTTGATGTTCCGGGGAGGGGGCCAGTTGAGGATAGCCTGGATCTTGACCAGGTCCATGCGCACTCCGTCCAGGGAGACTATCACACCCAGATATTCTACCTCTGTGACATGGAAGGCGCACTTCTCTGGTTTGGCATGGAGGTGGTATCTCCGAAGGCGTTCCAAGACCTGGCATACATGCTCCCGGTGATTGTCGAGGGAATCGGAATAGATGAGGATATTGTCGAGGTATAAGATCACTCATGTTGTGGAAGATGTCGTTCATGAAGTATTGGAAGGTGGGGGGGGAGTTGGTCATTCCAAAGGGCATGAAGAGGTACTTGAATAGTCCATAATGGGTGTGGAAGGCAGTCTTCCACTCGTGTCCTGGGGCTATGCGCACGTTGTTGTAGCCCGACCGGAGGTCTATTTTGGTGTAGATCTTGGCACTGCGGAGACGGTCAACGAGGTCACCAATGAGGGGGAGGGGGTACCGGTTCTTTTTGGTGACTTTGTTGAGTCCCCGGTAGTCGACGCAGAGCTGGAGGGAGCCGTCCTTCTCCTTTGCAAATAGCACGGGTGCCCCGGCGGCGGAGTTCGAGGGTCGGATGAATCCCTTGCCAAGCATCTCGTCGAGGTAGTCCTTGAGGGCGCGGAGCTCCACTTTGGACATGTTGTAGACCTTGCCAA
>QGOB01002632.1:0-25982 GCA_003313055.1 Termitomyces sp. MG145 | reverse complement strand
GAGGCGCTGGGCAGTTGGATGGTGTGTTGATGGGTGGAGGTTGAGTGATGTGCGTGGTTCTTGCGCTCTTCACCATTTAAGAATGACCAAATTCCTGTACAGGACATAGCTCGCATCGCGAACCCTAATCCGACGCTTCAGCGTCTCCTGCCTCCGCGTAACACTCTTCGGTTTGACGTTGCCATGGATGAGAAAGATGCTCTTGTAAGCGTGGAGAAGGTCTTGCGCAGCATGGAGGGCGCCATCGTTACGCCTGTTGATGCAGCTGAGCCTGAGGGTTCGGTATCGAGCTACGTCGTCTCCATGCCGCACGATACATGGTCGCGTGGCGCGCGACGGAAGCGCAAGCGACAGCAAGAGAAAGCTGGTGAGGGGTGTTGTCTTCCGGGACTTGTATCTTCTATCATGTTGCGGCCGGGTTCAAATGGGGACAGGGTGCAAATGAATGTGCAGTGGTTATATGGAAAGGAAAGGTCTTTGTTGGAGAGCTTTGCTAGTCATGTCGCTCGAAAGTTGAATAATGGAGATCTGGGATAGTCTGCCCTGTGTGCCTAGAGAGAAGGAAAGTTTGCAGAATTCAGTGAGGATGAGCGAAGGGGGAGCTTTGGAAGCGGGACTTTTGTGTTCAGTGGAATGGAGGCCATGATGGGGTTCTAATACTCGCGTCGTCAGACCACTTCTATGGAATCTCACTCTCTTCGGTATTCAGTCTTACCCACAAACAGGATCCTCTTTCTGGGCAACGGTGGGCCTCTGCAGGATACTTTCAAACAGAAAGACCAGTCGTCATAGCCAAGTGGTTACGGCGACAGATTTGAATTACTCACTATCTGTTCCTCTTTGAGGGCGTAGGTTCAAATCCTGCTGGCGACGCTCTGTGTATTCTTTGTGTGGTTTATGTTTTTCTTAGGGATTAGGATGTTAATAACATTGATGAGCGGAAGAAAAAGTTCCCGAAATCCACATTTCCCCCTAGCCGACTTGAACGACTGACCTCGTCATATCACACAAATGATACTAGTGACGCGCTCTACCAATGAGCTAAGGGGGAATAGTTGATTCAGTTGTGGCTATTGTCGTGACCTGGGTTGTGTAAATCAGATGTAATAAAATTAGTGATGGGTGAAACTTGGATTAAACCATGATGGCGCCAGAGTTTCGCCCTGCGACTGCGTGGGTCCCCGACGACGACTACGCCGACGACGAGCCTGAAGACGACAACGACGACTTCTTCAACGGCTCTCCCAGCCGCCAGCCTTCTTTCAACAACGAGCCTCCTCTTCCGCCGTCATCCCAGGCCACCAACTCCATTCGCGCCCCGTCTCCTCCTGTCTCAGGGCCCATCCTCGATCATTCACACCTCCGCCCAGGCAAGCAAGCCGCCCTTCTCTCCCACGAGCGCACTCTCGAGCTCTACCGCGCCAATGCCAAAAAGACACAAGACCCCGATCTCCAGTTCGAATTTGCCGTTTTCATGATCGATGCTTCAAAATCCCTCCCAATACCGCCCTCTACCTCAGGTAATCTCCTCGTCGTCGAGAAAGCCCTCGAGAAGCGCGAGGACCTCATCAAGGAAGCCACCGCTCTCCTCAAGCGTCTCGCCGACCGCGGCCACCCCGCGTCCCAGTACTTCCTCGCCGACTGTTACGCCAACGGCATCGGCACAGCCAAGGGTAAACAGGACTTTGATCGCGCGTACCCTCTCTTTGTCCTTGCTGCTAAACACGGCCATGCCGACGCCGCCTACCGCGCCGGAACCTGCTGCGAGAACGGCTGGGGGTGCCGTCGCGAGTCCGCCAAGGCCCTCACCTTCTTCCGTAAGGCCAGTGCTGCCCTCCATCCCGGCGCCATGTACCGCCTCGGTATCGCCGAACTCAATGGCGAGCTGGGGCTCACAAAGAGTCCCAAGGAGGGCGTCAAATGGCTCAAGCGCAGTGCCGAGCATGCGAGCGCAGAGTTCCCCCATGCGATGCATGAGCTCGCCCTCTTGCATGAGAGGGGAATAGAAAATGTCCTTTTTGTCGATTTTGAGTATTCCATCGAGCTGTTGGCCCAAGCTGCAGAGCTGGGGTATGCCCCCAGTGCGTATAGGCTCGGCGAGTGCTATGAGTATGGAAAGATGGGGTGTCCGCAGGACGCAGCGCTGTCTATACACTACTATGTGCGTCGTCGGTCTTTCCTTGTATTCTTATCGTCTTCCAACTCTTTTTTTCCTCATCCAGAATATCGCAGCCCAGCAAAACCACCGCGACGCCTGCTTTGCCCTTACAGCATGGTATCTCGTCGGCTCACCCGGCGTGCTGCCTCAATCAGACACAGAAGCTTTCCTCTGGGCACAGAAAGCCGCAGAAGGCGGCCTTGCCAAAGCCATGTATGCCGTCGGGTACTTTTACGAGGTCGGCATCGGTACACCAGCCAATATGCCCGAGTGAGTACCTTGCTTCCTTGTTCCCCCAACCTTGCTTCCTTGTCTTGTCCCTCCCTCCCCTTCTACTCTATCTCTTTCCACGATTCTGCCCATCTAAGGTTATATTAACCCCCTACAGCGCCGTATCGTGGTACAAACGTGCCGCAGACAAAGGCGATAAGCGCGCGGCGCAGAGGCTCAAGGGCCAGCTTAACCAGCCGCTGCCTGGTGGGCCCGGGGCGGTGCTGCGGCGTGGAGATGAGCCGGATTTGAAGGGCGGGAAGGAGAAGGAGTGTGTTATTATGTGAGGTGCGGGGAAAGGGGAAAGGGCAAAGGTGAGTGGTGTGAGGAAAGGAAAGGAAGGGAGCACGAGGAGTGTTTTAGAGGTGGTGGTTCAGGACACCATGGATGGATATAATCTCTGTTGTTTGACTCATCGTACATTGTACTTTTCTTTTCTTCTCCCTCTCTCTCTTCCGCCCTCGCACCCCTGTTCTAGGTTTTCTATGTTTTTTTTTATGTTATACATAGTGTACATATCTTTTTACTACATTTTTTGGACAATAGATAATCTTAAGTAGAAGATTAAGTAATAATCCTGTTTTACTATGTGCCGACTTCTGTCTGACCGGTCCTCCTAAACACAGTGTCTACCCACTCCTCTGTTACCCACTCCTGCCACTGTATCCTCGCATGTGCCGGGACCTTATATTGAGGGTACACAAAAGGATAGTTATGGCCCAGTGCGCGGATCTCATGGACAATGAGGAGGGAGGGGGACAGGGGGTAGGGGGACAGGGGAGAGAGGGGAAGGGCTTTGGCATGGTATTTATCAAAGGGCCGTTGGATGCATAAGAAGCCGGGGGCAATGAGGATGTATTTGTGAGTCTGGGAAGGAGTTCGGCATGAGTGGAACAGATAGATATTGATGATGATTTTGATAGTGGACGTACTGAAGGTATGTAGCGGATAAAGAAGCGGTAGTTGTGAAAATCATCGTGGTGTTCTGGGCACATCAGAACCGCGTTGCGAGGTTCATGATGGAGATCAGGATTGTAGTGCCGTGGTGTCCATCTTCGATCCTGGAGATCAAACCACTTGCCCATCACAAATCATCAGGAGTGCCATTCATTCGAAACACGATTGACTTACAGTCACTTCATCTTTCTGAGGAATGATGTAAGTGTACTTGGGACTGAGATCGGATCTGCAGACAACACAGCGGTTGTCTAGAGCCTTGTCGCGCAGTCTGAGAGCATTCTTGAACTCGGTCATGCTCAGTATGTGTGGGTCTGAGGCTGATGAGGCAGGTTCTATATCTTCCCAGCGGTAGCTGGGCAGGGGGCAGGACTCCGGGAGGGGAAGGGAAAATGCAGGGAGGTAGATCATGCAGAAGGGTTTGGGGCGTCCAGGCTGCGAGGGCTTGTGATGCGCAGAGTTTGTGGCGGACTTGGTAGGAAGGATTTTTGAAATGAGCGCTGAGTAATATCCATGGAATGGAACCCAGCTAGGGCTGCCCGTATGATGGAAATGAACATGATTGAAATCCTGGATGACTACTGAACAGAGATGACTGTTTTTGACAGATTAGTGAGACAGTCTTGGTTCACACTGGCTATAGCATTAGGGGTTCATTGATAGGAGCCAAGCCAGCGCTAGATAAGACTTGTGACTGCCATTCTAAATTGCCACCATTTGCACCACTTATTGGCCTGCACGGCTATGATAGCATAAGATATTTTTTGGTTGAAATGCCACCTACACTCAGTAAGAATCATTTCCCAGTCATATAGAGACTGTGGATCTGCATACAGTGTACATATTCTGCTCATAACTTGAAACTATGAATCAACCTGGCCCACTCATCAACCCCAATTCTTGATCACCCTGAACAAACTTCATGGCTGTCAGTTCTTTCTATTGTTGGTCTAGTGCTCAACATACTTACTTTATGCTGATTTTTTCCTATGAAAGGTGTTGTTGACACTATCAAAGAAATTGTTTGAGTAGACCCAATCTTGCCAGTTGGTTTGAGCAGGTATCGTTGGATCATAGTGTCAAAAAAATGGTGACCACAGACCAGGAACTCATGAGCTAGGAATAAGGCAGGGAATGGAGCATGGTTATCCCTAATGTCTGGAGCTATCGCCTTTCCATGATAAAGTTGCAATCGTTCTTGGTTGCAGTAATTTATAAATAAATATTTATGAAGCTGTTCTCAAACTTTCAATTGGATACCATGATTGAGAATGAAGGCTCAGACTTACATTTGGTATGTAACATATAAAAAACTCATGATTGTCAAAATCATTATGGTGGTTTGAGCATAAGAGGAACCCATTTCTAGGCTCCAGTCTAGGAGAAGTTCTTGACAATTGAGGGACCCATTCATGATGTCTAATGTCATCCCACTATTAAAACAAGCATTAGCCACAAGCATTACTCAAATGGTGATTTGACTTACTTTGGCCTGTGCTGGATTGTGGAACAATGTGGCAATGTTGTAATTTTCCTTCACTGCCACAGATTACACAATAGTTTTTCCCATAAACATGTCTTGTTTGTCAATAGCTATTCTGAACATGACCTTGGAAGTCACATCAAGTGGTAATCCAAGAGATGAGGCAATTTCTCTTCAAGAGAACTCAATAGAGAGCTGTTGCTCTGAGAAATGAATTGGGATTTGCAGCAGAGGCACAATAGTAGATCAATATCTCTCTTAGCTCATTGGTAGTGCTGGTGAACAAAGTCAGTGCACCATAGACTTCTGCATTTGTCTCCTCCATCCACTGTCACATATCGCTTCCCCACACTCTATCCCTTCACACATATCACACCTGGCCACACCTGTGACCCTTTCCATTGTCACATATTCTATCCTTTCATGCATATTGCACCTGGTCACACTTGTGGCCCTTCCATTGTCATAGAACACATATATATATATGAGCACTACATACCAACATACATCCATAGATGCCTTACTACAGATACTGATGTGGCACTGGACAGACTTGTATTGTAGACTTACGCTTCTGTCAGGTAACATAGTCAATCATATACTGGACTGGGGACTTGTAGACTTATGCTTCTGTCAGGGTAATAATAGAGTTTTGAGTTCTAACAGGTTATGAACCTATTGGACAGCACACTCTAGAGACACCTTGACTACACTCTACCTCTTCACTTCATCACATTCTTGGCACTCTGGGCACCTCTTTGGACCCTGATTCTGATCAAAAAGCCATACAATTTAGGCAATCTCCTTTGTTCTTGCCAACAAAGAAAACATATTAGCCCCCCCTTAAACACACCATGGGATCTGCCTCCCCACTTAATTCAGCTATGACTATGGATATGTCCTACCTATGCATTTGTCTTGCCAAACTAAATGCCCACTGGCCAGCATCTGAAGCACTGTTCAATTGCATCACCGGGGAATTCTCCAAATGGTCTACAAAGCTTGAAATCTTCCTGAAACAGAGCAGCCTCAACCAATATATCTGTGTTTCCAAGAAGAACCCCAACAGACTGATTGCTCCCTGATCCAGGCCCTGAGCCCAATGCATATGCTAATTGGCTGACCAACAATGACCCTATCATTGGTGTCATCCAAGCAGCAGTGTTTAAAGCAGAACAAGAAGGCCTCAAGACCAATGACATGGCAAAGGAGTGTTACAATGCCCTGAAAGCCCACACCCAGCATGAAGGACCTGTGAAACAAGTAGCCCTCATCCACCAGGCCCTAACCACATATGCACCAATTGCCAAGGCCAATTGATACCACTGCCCATAAAATATGTGACCTCATAGACTGAGCTTTCTCCATCAGCACTATTGATAGAGACCTGTTGAAATGCATTGCTCTTCTGAACAGCATTAACAATAAGTCATTTGAGTCCCTTCAGACCCCAAGTCTTGTGGGGCCTTGCTGACACCATGAGGGATGCACCATACACATCCTTGCATATCCAGAAGCTCTTTCAGACAGTCAACAGCCTCTCTGATCTCACTGGTCTATTGTCCACTAACACTGCCCTCACTGCACATGACTCCAAACCCATCTCCCACCTCCACAACCATAGTCCTAATTTCCCATGTTGCAAGGTATGCTACACAAAACATTCATGCTGTGGACACACAAAGGAATGGTGTATCTGGCCAGGTGGAGGCATGGCTGGCAAGACCATTGAGGAATCTAGGTCCATGCACCAGGCTGCACAAGGAGGAGCAAAGGGAGGAAAAACAAAGCAAGAAGGAGCATCCAATAGCAACATCAAGAACAGAATCATGGTAAAAGGACTGGATGGCCAAGCATACATTGTTGATATCAAGAATCTACAGAAGATACAGCTGGAAATGGCCAAAACAACTGAGTTTGCAGGTGCTGTAGCAGCCAACACCACCAACTTCTTTGAATACACAGGATTCATGGCCATAGATACAGACAAAGTTGACAAACCATGAGCTATGATCAACTGGAACACCCACACAATTCCATCACTGCACAATTGTGAAACTATCTTAGCCGCCATAGCAGTTGTACCAGCCAACCCCTCAAGCAACATGCACATCATTTCACTCACAGAAAAACCATTCTATATGGACTCAGGGGTGACCATCCACATATCACCATGTGCATTGACTTTGTTATGCCAATCCCTCCCTGATCAGTCAGGGGCATTGGCAAAACATCAATCCAAGCAATTGGCATTGGACAGATACATCTGAAAGTACAAAACCAGATGGAAATATACCTCTGGAATGTTCTCTATATACCTACCTCCACCATTCAACTGATTTATATCTTGGCCCTTACTGCTAGAATGCAACTGGAACACCCACATAATTCCATTTCTGCACAATTGTGAAACTATCCTAGCCACTATGGCAGTTGTACCCCCTCAAGCAACATGTGCATTATTTCACTCACAGAAAAACCATCCTATATGGACTCAGAGGTGACCATTGATGCACTTTACTTGGTCCTAGCTGCCATGTAGGAAACAACCAAGTGAGGAGAGTAGGAAACATCTGTTAGTAGCCTATATATAGTGAGGTCATGAGCAAGGTCCCTGTAACACATGAGTTAGTAGTGCTGTTAACAGGGGATCAGGAGATGAGCTTGGCTTCATGGAAAGCCATTAGGGCTTCAGTATCTAAAAAAGGAATAAAGTTTCAAGGCAAAGGGTAGCAAACATGAGTTGCTAGCAGGAAGTGCCTTGTGGAGGGGTAAAAGACAATGAAGATGATAAGAGCAAAAAGGCATTAAGCCAACAAAAAGCAAGCAAAGCACTAAGCTAACTGGTAATAATGGTTGGAGCATTTTAAGCTCTTGACAATGTGCTAGCTGAGTGTGGTTGAGACAGGAGATTTTCTTCTTTAAGTAGCTAAGTAAGAAAGTATTTATACTAGTAATGAGAGTGACAGGGGCCATGGTAATTGTCATGGTACACATGACAGCAGCTAGCTACAGTAGTTGGTACTTACTACAATTCCCTTATCTTTGCCCATTTTGTTCTTAGGTATGTCGACACGCATTCTTACAGTGTTTCACATACAATATATTTTGTTCTTAGTGCTATTCAACGTGCCACATTGCAAGCCACAAGTTGTAGCCTTACACTTGGGCAAAGATCCTAGAAAGGAAAGAAATTTTTTTTTGACCTTTGGAATGACTACACCTGACATGCCCAAGGACGTAGACATGGCCTCACCAGAGAAGCACATTGTGGACATGGTGTTCACAGCCATCAAGGCTGAGCTGGCAGCACAGCTCACATCAAACCTGGACAAGGTCTGTGAGGGTGTGGAGGTGTTGAAGCTGGGACTTGGCAAGCTGCGGAAAGGCATGGATGTGGCATATGATCGACTTGCACAGCTGGAGTAGGCACAGGAGACTCAGGAATCAAGATGTGAGCCTAAGATTTGCCTACTAGAGGTCTATGATGGCAAGGCAAAGGCCCTCACAGATCAGTTTGTTCAGTAGGTCAATGCTGCTGCCAAGTTTGAGACTTTTTGGGATGACCGCCAGAAGATCTTGTGGGCACAGTCATACCTGACAGGGTCTGCACAGGACTGGTTGTACATTATCACAACTGGCATGGATGACCCTGACCTCAACCCACAATGCTTTGGGTAGAAAGTGTGGCTGGCAGACTTTAAGGTGGCCTTTTGCACTCAAGATCCAGTGCAGGATGTGCTGACACACCTTAGGCAGTTGCAGCAGGGTGTCAAAATCTATCATGGACTATTGTACAACCTTTTTTGAGCTTGAAGGGAAGCTGGGATGGGCAGACATGGAGAGTGAACATGTCAAGGACCATTTTTGGAAGGGTTTGAGCCTGGCAGCAATGGAGGCATTGGTGAACATGGATTACAAGACGGTGGAAGAGGCCCAGGACATCCTGCTGCACCAGGAGAGCAAGTTGATGGACATCACAGCAAAGAAGAAGGGGGGCTGGCATGGGAGCAGTATAACCCCATGTGGGCCAACATCAGCAATGCCTGCCACGAGTACTGCAGCCCGCTTGGCCCCTCTGTCTGTGCTGGCAGATCCAAATGCAATGGATGTTGACCAAGGTAGGAGCACGCCTGCAGCATGGAAATGTTTTAAGTGTGGAAAGGCAGGGCACTTTGTGGTGGAGGGCTCTGATTGGGTGGAGTCAATTAGGGCAGTGGTATGGGAGGCGGTAAAGAGGGAGCCTGGGGTGGGTTTTGTATAGGGTCGCTCTGTGTCTCCATGACAGGTGTGACCAAGTGGTCACATGTACTCCCTCCTAGCAATAGGATTGTTTTGCATGGCCCAAGTGTTGTAAGAAAGAGGCACCAATGAGGGGTGTGGTGTGAGGCAGTTATTCATGTGTGGTCGCCAAGGTCAGAGTTTTTGGTGCTGGAGTTGCCACTGACACTGCAGTTCCAGGGTCAGGAGGCCCTATAGTTAGTGGACACATGAGTGATGGTGGACTTGGAGGCAAGTTGCTGTTTTATTAATCCGCAATTTGTGGGGGAGCAGGGCATGCCGACAGGTTTGAAAAGGCACCCCATGCAGCTGCAGACAATTGACAACTCAGACATCAAGTCGGGCCTCATCACAAAGGAGGTACATTCATGCATGGTGATAGGGATCATGTGGAGGTGCTGGTGTTTGATGTTGCTGACATAGGGGATGACAACTTGATTCTTGGCATCAGCTGGCTGCGGCAGCATAACCCTTGCATTGACTGGAGCTGGTTGACAGTTGACTTCACATCCTCCTTCTGTGGGGAGACTTGCCTGCCAGTGGTTATGAAGGTTGCATCAATGGGATTGGCACCTCACGCTCAGCCAATAGCAGGGCGTCCTTGCCATGCAGGTGCCAGCAGAGAGGTTCTACAAGCTGAAGCAGGCACGCACCAGAAAGACATGTTTTCAGCAGGCATGGAGAGGCAAGGCTGTAAGGATTGCAAGGGCTTGCATCAATGGGGCAATTACAAAGGCAGAGGAGGAGGTGTGTGTAGGTGGAGGAGAGGGTGTGGGTGTGTTTTTGAAGCAGAAGTGGGACATGCAGTTGGTGAGGGGTAGAGAGGGGCTGCAGTTGTTGCTGGTGGAGGTGCAGGTGGCAGTGGGGAGGAGTGTATCACAGGTGGTGGCAGAGGATGCAGCGAGGGCAGAAGGGGTGGGGGTGCATTCAGTGGAGACGATGGTGCCTGAGGATTTCCATAAGTTCCTGGATGTTTTCAACAAGCAGCAGTCAGAGTGCTTGCCAGAGCACTGGAAGCATAATTTGGGGATTGATTTGGTGGAGGAGGCAGAGGTACCACTGCCAGAGAAGCTCTACCAGCTGGTGCTGGCAGAGTTGAAGGTGCTAAGGGAGTTCATCAATGAGAACTTGGCAAAGGGCTATATTCAACAATCTAGTGCTCCATCCAGGGTGCCGGTGTTCTTCGTCAAGAAGAAGGATGGCTCCTTGCATCTAGTGGTTGATTTCAGAGCTCTGAATGTGGTGACAAGGCTAGATGTGTACCTGATTCCATTAACAGGCAAGTTGCTGGATAGGCTCAAGGCAGCAAAGGTGTTCATGATGCTGGATATATGGTGGAGGTACTACAATGTTTGGATTTGGGAGGAGGATGAGTGGAAGACATCTTTCCAGAAATGGTATGGTCAATTTGAGTTTTTGGTGATGCAATTTGGTCTCCAAAATGTGCCTGCAGCATTTCAGTGGATGATGAACAAGTTGTTCCACAGTTCTCTACCTGGACAACATCATCATTTTTTTTGGAAGACCTAGCACAGCACGATGCACATGTCCGAGAGGTGCTCTGCCGGCTGTATGAAGCGGATCTCTTCCTGAAGCCTGAGAAGTGCAGATTTTGGACCACAGAGGTCAATTATCTAGGACTGAAGATTTTGCCAGGAAAGGTGGGGATGGACCCAGTAAAGGTTAGCGGGGTGACAGGGTAGCTAGTCCTGTGCAATGTCAGGCAGGTCAGCTAGTTTTTGGGCTTCTGCAACTTTTACTGCAGGTTTGTTGAGGACTACACAACCATAGCACAGCCATTGGAGAGGTTGAAAGAGAAGCATTGCCTGTGGAGGTGGGGAGAGGTGGAGTAGGAAGCATTTGAGAGGCTGAAGAGAGTGTTTGTGGAGGCACCGGTACTAATGATGCCAGACATAGAAGTGGCGTTTAGGGTGGAGACAGATGCATTGGACTTTGCGGTCAGTGCAATCCTGTCCCAGAAGGCACAGGATGGTGAGTGGAGGCCTGTAGCATTCTTCTCAAAAGCTATGCAGCCGGCAGAGCAGAACTATGATGTGCATGACAAGGAGTTGCTGTCAGTGGTCAGGGTATTTGAGACACCTTACCTGGAAGGAAACTCGCACTCAGTGGATGTGTTCTTGGACCATAGAAACCTGGAGTACTCTATGATGGTGCAAGATCTGAACTGACAACAAGCAAGGTGGAGCCTGTTTCTCAATTGCTTTGTGTTCATGATAAGCCATCAACCTGGTAGACTTAGCACAGGGCTGGATGGGTTGTGGCACAGGCCAGATCATGAGGTTTTATGGGATGAGCGGGATAACGTGGGGCAGAGGGTGTTGATAGAAGAGAGGGTGGCAAAGAGATGGTGGTGGTGCCAGTGGAGTGGTGTGGATGGTCTGAGGTGGTGGAGCGAGTGGTGGCAGTGCAGATGGCAGTGGTGGATGAGTGCATTTTGGAGAAGATTTGGGAGGCATCACCTAAAGACCCAAGGCTAGAACCATTGTGGAAGTTGTCAGAGGCACTGGCATTGGTGAGGGCATGGTTGAAGGAGTTGACAGTGGAGGGGGGCTTGGTGCAATTCCATGGGCTGGTGTATGTTCCTGATGATGAGGAGGTGAAGAAACTCATCCTGCAGCTGTACCCATGACTTGATCCTTGCAAGGCATCCTGGGCATGCAAACATGCTAGCGCTAGTAGCAAGGAATTACTATTGGCTGCGGATGTCAGAGTTTGTGTGACGGTACATGGATGGTTATGAGATGTGCCAACACATCAAACTGCACCAACAGAAACCATATAGCCCACTGCAGCCTCTCAAGATTCCAGATGGCCCATGGCAGCATATTTCCACTAACTACATCAGCTCCCTGCCCATGTCCCACAGGTTTGACACAATTCAGGTCATCTGTGACAAGTCAACAAAGTGGACTCACTTCCTCAGGGCACATTCCATGGACAATGTGGCAGCAATGTGTGACGGCTTCATGGAGCGAGTGTGGTGTTTGCATGGTACACCTAAAAAGATTGTTTTGGATAGGGGGCCCCAATTTGTAGTGCAATACACTGAGAGGATGTGGAAGTGGCTGGAGATTAAACCAGCATTGTCAACAGCACACAACCCGCAGTCAGATGGCCAGACAGAGAGGGTAAACCAGGAGCTTGAGGTTTACCTATGGGCATTTGTTGACTACTACCAGGATGATTGGGTGGATTGGCTTCCATTGATACAACCTAGTCAGTGCTGGCTGCCCAACACCAAAAAATCAAACCAAGCATGTGACATCAGCACATGACCATTACCAACTGACTGCTAACAACACTGACCATTACCAACCATCATCTTAATGACCGAGCTGACCTTGGACAATCCAGCCCCCTCTACAGCCCCCAACTGGTGGCTGACAATCAATCGTAACTGTGTTACCAATGAACCACCAATTGTAAAATAATTGTCACTTACAATTTTCTTTCTTGATCTACTTACAATTTTCTCATATTGCTTACAATTTTCCTATTCAATAGCGGCCCCCAACATGTGCTATCACATGCAACTGCTATGCTTACTATCTCTTACCAGTTTCCCCTTTTATTGCCTTAAGTACCTATAAATACTGCTCTGTCAGTAGCTAAAAATCATTGAATCATACCAGAGTCTGGTCCCCATTTCAGACTACGCTTCAGATCTCATTCTTGCTCTTGCTCCATTTCCAACTGATTTGGGTTCACCCAGTCCAGTCTCCTCTTGTTCACTTGCTCAGCTTAATGGTCTTGTTAAACTCAGCACTTGTCGCCTTTGTTACGTGCCATATGGGCACCCTCATTTCACCTTTGTTAAGCACTATACAAGTGCCCTAGTCAAGCCTTTGTTAATGCTAGCACCTATGGCTAGCAACTCGTATATTTCTGTTAACTTCTCCTATATTCCTTAATGACCTTCTGGGTCTTCACAGATCTCCCAAAACCGCTGCAATTTGGTAGTGACATTAATGGCTGCACTGTTACCTCTTACCACTCTCTCTCTTTTCCTTACCAATCCTGACCTCACAACTCCTTATCAGGTTTCTGGGAATTTGCTTGACTCCTCTCACACACATATAACACTACTACTTGCTAGCTACTCTATCTAGTTGGTCTTGTTGGTTGTTTCCTGCATGGCAGCTAGGTGGTAAGTCAGCACATCACTGTTTGCAGAGTTTGCCTACAACAATTGGGTCAGTTCAGTGATAGGCATGTCACTGTTCTACACGGAATACACTTACAATCCAACATTCTCTGTTGACCTGGTGAACTTGCAGTCCATGCCAAAGGCAGATGCTCATCTGGATAGGATTTGCGAGGTGCAGGGAGAGTTGAGGGGTTTGTTAGAGCTGATAGCAGAGAGGATGAAGCGGTTTTATGATGTGTGGGTGGATGAGGCACTGGATTACATCACAGGGGATTGTGTTTGTCTTGAGAAGGCAGATTTGCATTCGAATTGGCCAAGTCAGAAGTTGGATTTCAAGAGATTTGGTCCATTCAAGGATCACATAGAAGGTGTCAAATACTGTTTACTGCTTGGCACTCCCTGACAGCTGGTCCATACACAACGTTTTCCATGTGTCATGCCTGATCCCAGCACAAGAGGACACTATCCTGGGTCGAAAACAGGAACTGCCACCACCGATGCAGATGGAGACAGGAGAGGAGGTCAAAATTGAGAGGATCTTGAAGGAGAGAAAGACCAGGGGTGGGGTCTCCAAGTTCCTGGTGAGGTGGAAGGGCTACAATGAAAGCAAGGATGAGTGGTTGAAAGAGTATGACATGATACACGTGCTGGAAGCTATACAAGAATTCAGGGAGAACAAGTGGACGCGTAAGAGGAGTTGACATGGCAAGAAGCAAGATTAGTGCCATGATAGGTGCCCAGAACAGAGGCTTTTTTTCTCTCCCTTTTGCCAGCCTTACAAGTGGGGGGTGGGTGTCATGGTACATGTGACAGCAGCTAGCTACAGTAGTTGGTACTTACTACAATTCCCTTATCTTTGCCCATTTTGTTCTTAGGTATGTTGACATGTGTTCTTACAGTGTTTCACATACAATATATTTTGTTCTTAGTGCTATTTGACATGCTGCATTGCGAGCCACAAGTTGTAGCCTTACAGTAATGGCAGCCAGTTTGAATAGGTAGAGTATGCTAAGGGAAGGGCCATTATTGAATAGGAAATTAGTAAAAAAATATGAAAGAGGGATCATCCAGGTCTGGGTTCCTATGATTACCAAGGTTGCAGGGGCTGTGAGAGGCTGCATCGTCCATGTCATCATTAAGGCAATTGTCAGTAATGGTCTTTGTTGAGAATTTTAATAGCAGTCATGGGGCCACATCACCTGATTTGTCTGATAAGATATTTCACAATCTGATTAGATGAAGGCAGATTTGATTAGTTAAAGTCAGATTGGTTGGCATCATTAAATATCTTGAGTTTATTGTTATTGTGCAGTCAGCGCTGACTGGGTCATATCATCTTCCCTTGACTGAAAAACTGACTGTCCTCAGTCAAAAAGAAAATTCTCAAAGTCTTGTAATTGTTAACCATGGTCCATGCACTATACCAAAAGGCTATAAAAGAATTCCAGTGACTCTTTGGACTTCAACATTTCATTCCTTCTAATGTTGACACCTGCTTTCTTCGACTATGTGACTACCTTTGCCTGCTTGGCAGTGGTACAGGATTTCTTGAGAAGGCACCCAAGGTCTTAACAATGGGGCATGCACTTCTCCCTACAAACCTGCAAGCAATGGCTAATTGATTTTGTTGATGTACCTGCATTGGTTCAAGTCAGCTGGCCAGATAGTGGAACCTGGCATCTTCACCATAGTGTAGCCACTCACAGTTCATGAGTGGTGCAAGCCTGTAAGCTTCTAACAGTTGGATGAGGATGTGCATTTGTTCTTAGTCATTGGGAATGGGATAGTACTACCTGTCATAATCTGAAAGCACTCTGGGAATGCCATAGCATTCCAACTATGCTAACTGATCATCATCAACACAGAGAAACATGTCTATGTGCAGACTACTGCTAGACCAGTGGTAATCTAGATGGTGTATATTATAGGTATATGTGTAGTTCATCCACATATGTGGAATGCAATTGGTAAGGAGGTGCTACAATACCTCTGTTTTGCTTAGATTTTGAGATTGAGCAGGCTCCACATGGAGCCTGTGCAATGGAAACATGTAGTTATTAATGAACTGAAAGGCCATTGAACTCTCACAGTTGTAGTCCTCTATAGCCTCTGCATAGAGCTGTGGGAAAGCAGCAACAAGAGCAAATACTCTCATGTAAGAAGCTCTAGCATTAGCTCCAGTAGGCACTAGCATGCATGCTAGAATGTACCCAAAGACAGATCCTCAATGTATCTGTCCAGAGCTATCAATAGCAATCCCAGACACAAAGTTCTGAGAACTTAGATGATCATGGTGCAGTAAGTACTGTGCCCAGTGGTCAATCTCAAAGTGATGTTTAAGAGGACTTGATTAAGTCCTGCACCACACATATTATTGTATGTGCCTCCTAACATGGCAGACATGCATGAAGAGAGAGGGACAGGCAGCTAGTTCCTATCATCCTTCAAGAGGCAGTTTACTATGGTCTCCATGTTGATTTCAAGGACATGATGCATTGTCTTGTCCTTTCACATTGTATGAGAAAAGAAGGAGATCCTATGGAACTTCCATAGCAAGAGAGCTGCATGGACATGCTCTCACATCTGTATAGAGGGTCTGCCCTCTGAAATCACACAAACAAGCAACCCCAGTTGCTCTGAGTTCATGGGTACACTACAAGGTGCCTATGAATACAGCTTGGAATAGGCATGAGATATATAAACCATCTTGCAAATGCTTGAGGGGCCAACCAGATGGGGAGGATGCCTGACACTTGCCAGAACCAACCTCCAACAACCTCTGCACTCCTTATGGTGGCCCCACCTTTACTACAGCCCTGGACCCCACACCACTTCCCCTGGACTCCCAACAAGCTCCCTGCGCATGCCCAGACCTCAACCCAGACTTGGAGACCACTGCTATCTGCACCAAAACTCACTCTGCATCCCAGCCCTGCTCCTCTGTCACACAAGTTGCCTTCCAAAGCTGTGATACCAAACACCTCTTGTGATGGGCATGACAAGCCTCATACATGGACAAATTCTGCTACAATCTCACCTCTGGGGGCATGAACATGCAAGAATCTCCCTGGCAGGCACAAAAGGCAAACTACAACAACCCCAGATTCAGTCTGATGATTCATGAACCAAGAGAGTTACTCACTGGACTATGCACCTGGTACCATGCAAGTGTTGGAAAATCCTGGACCTGTCAGGTCCTGCTGACAATGAGGGCTCAGCTACATTGGCAAGTCCTTACTAGGCAAGCTTGGGAGGCTAAGTACAAGTTTGGGGCTTATCAGAAGCTCCAGTGCAACTACGAGTAGCCCAGGATGAAGTCTGGATGCTCCAGGGTATAAGTAGTGATGTGCACAAAGATGGGAGTGCTTCCTAGTCAAGGAGCACAAGTTTAGGAAAGGGAGTTTTTAATGGAGAAGTGAGGGAGGATGGTGATGTGCTGACTTGCCACCCAGCTGCTGTGCAGGAAACAACCAACAAGACCAACTAGATAGGGTAGCTAGCAAGTAGTAGCGTTATGTGTGTGTGTGAGGAGTCAAGCAAAGTCCCAGAAACCTGGTAAGGAGTTGTGAGGTTGGAGTCGGTAAAGAAGTGAGAGAGAGCGGTAAGAGGTAACAGTGTGGCCGTTAGTGTTGCTACCAAATCACATCAGTTTGAGAGATCTATAAAGACCCAGAGGGTTGTTAAGGAATATTGGAGGAGTTAATGGAAATATATGAGTTGCTAGCCATAGGTGCTAGTGTTAACAAAGGCTTGACTAGGGCACCTGTATGGTGCTTAACAAAGGCAAGATGAGGGCACCTATATGGTGCATAACAAAGATGACAAGTGCTAAGTTTAATGAGACCATTAAGCTTAGCAGGCAAATAAGAGGAGACTGGACTGGGTAAACCCAAATCAGTCGGTAACAAAGCAAGAGCAAGAACAAGATCTGAAGCATAGTCTGTAATGGGGACTGGACTCTGGTACAATTCAATGATGTTTAGCTACTGACAGAGCAGTATTTATAGGTATGTAAGTCAACAAAAGGAGAAACTGGTAAGCAACAGTAAGCATAGTGGTTGCATGTGATAGCGCATGTCGGGGGTCGCTATTGAATAGGAAAATTGTAAGTAATATGATAAAATTATAAGTAGATTGAGAAAGAAAAATTGTAAGTGACAATTATTTTACAATTGGTGGTTCATTGGTAACACAGTTACGATTGATTGTCAGCCACCAGTTAGGGGCTGTAGAGGGGGCTGTATTGTCCAAGGTCAGCTTGGTCATTAAGATGATGGTTGGTAACGGTCAGTGTCGTTAGTGGTCAGTCGTTAGTGGTCACGTGCTGATGTCATGTGCTTGGTTTGACTTGTTGGTGTTGGGCAGCTAGCGCTGACTAGGTCATATCATCTTTCCTTGACTGAAAAACTGACTGTCCCCAGTCAAAAGAAACTCCTTGAAGTCTTGTGATTGTTAATCGTGGTCCATGCAGGGAGTCCTGGTCCATGCGCCATACTGAAGAATCATAAATAAATTCCAGTGACTCTTTGGACTTCATTGTTACATCCCTTCCAATGTTGACACCCACCTTCTTCAACTACTCTACCACCTTTGCACAGTTTGTGGCTGTGCAAGACTTTCTCGAGAAGGCACCCAAGGTACTCACGATGGGGTGCTTGCTTCTCAGGACCAATCCACAGTCAGCCATAATGTCAATTCTGTTAATCTATCTGCACTGGTTCAAGTCAGTGGGCAGGAGCAGAGTCACATGGGCAGAACAGGAGGCAGTCAGGGAGGAGTGCTGGGCATTGTATGCCAAGTACCAGGAGGAGGCCTGGATGAGGCCTTATGACAAGCATTTTGTAGGTTCTTTGTTTATTAACGGCGCTTTTGGTATGCTAACAGTTGTGCCAAGGGTGTGGTGCTGGAGGGAGTGACAGAGGTCAAGGAAGAGGTGGCAATGATGGTAAGTATTGACAGTGTTGCTAAGCAACTTAGTGATGTCGTTAAGGTATCTTTTAGCTTTTCTCAGAACTGTCTTTTGATAAACAATTCTTTTTTCAGCATCTGCCCAAGAATCCGATGGCGTTGGCTAGTACAAGGACAAGGGAGGACCAGGGTGAGGGGTCAAGTCAGCAAGGAGGAGCTGCCAGTAGCGCAGGAGCGGAGTCACCTGTGTTACTGCAGACTCCAGAGACTCCAAAGCAAGGGCCAGCATCAAGGCCAAGAATGATGACAATCCTGAAGATGAGTTCCTTGGTCTCAGTTTGGTTGGTGAAGAATTAATGGCAACTATTAGCAGAGGTCTCTGAAGGGCAAAGAGCAGCAGGGGCAGAGGGCAAAGAGGATGACAAGGAGCTGGTAAGATTCTACTTTTGGGTGGTAACTGTCAGGTGCTAATGGCAAGTCCAGACTTTGTCAAAGAAAAGCAAGGGCAAGCAGAGGGCAGACGCAAGCAACAATGAAAGTGATGAGGAGGTAAGGTTCTTTCTGACTTAACAACTTTGTTAGCTTAAATCTTTTATTTATAGATTGCAGTTCCCAAGTCATTTAATGACCAGGAACTGAAGAAGTTGCTGCATGGGGCGCTTGCCCTCGACAGTCCTGGATATGGGAGCAGGCGCAGGGGAACAAGTTGGGCAGAAGGAGAGGAAGCTAGCAGCACCAGCCACTAGGGCCGCCTTCCAGAAGAGGGTGGGAGTGATAAGAACTTTCCTGCTGCCTACAAACAGTGACTAATAGCAACCAGTAGTGCAACAGTTGTTGGGCCCTGAACAACCCAGAAGGTTGCTGGTATCTGACCCAAAGGTTGTTTGGCATGGGGGCAGTCATTACAGAGTCGCCATGGGGGTCACAAAGGGAAAAGGTGGAGGGGGCCACCTTGGTGCAGGTAGCGAGGAGGTATCTGGAAGGGCAGCAGGAGCTCGACATGGCTGGTAAGGCCATCGCAGTTAACAGAACTTTGTTAGGCCTACCAACACACCAGGAGGGAGGCTGCATGGAAGGAGGGCAAGAGGGGAAGGGAGCGACCCATAAGAGTCACTCAGTAGTGGACTCTAGCGACAACGAGGTGCCAACACCCATCAAGGGGTCTAAACGGCACCAGGTGGAGTCAGGAGTCAGACAAGGAGGGCTTGGTCAAAGGAGTTTGCAAGGTGACTCCCCCTGAGGAGAGGGTGGCAGTAACGAGGGTGGTAGAGCAAAGTTTGGGCAGGGAAGAAGTAACGGTGGCAGCGGAGCTGGTAGCAGGGCCCAGTGGCAGCCAGTAAGCAAACTCTATCCTTCTCAAGCTGTGGCTAATGGTACCTTCTTCTTAGCAGCGGGCCGGTAGAGCTGGAGATGCCTGAGGTGGAGATGGGAGACAAAACGGGGGAGGCGGAAGCGAGGGATTTGGTGATGAATTTGAGATGGATAGCCAAATCTGTAGTGGTGTATATGTAGCAGGTTCTGACTAGTCTGGAAAAAAATCAAGGGTTTTGGTAAGCAATAGCAAGGAAAGTGGTGTAATAAGGAAGCTGTTGACAGAAGTTTCAAATGTTTAAGGATGTTGCTAACATTGAAGCAGTCTTTAGCAGCTTCTAGTCCATTGCTAAGTGGTCTCAGTATTGGTACTTGTAAAAAGTGTGTAGAGTCTCAGAAGGAGAGCCAGCCCTCAAGAACATCAGGACTCAAGAAGTACATTTCTTTCCTGGCTTCTCTCTCTCAGGAGGAGAGTCGGGCCCCGAGAACATTGATACTCATACATTTCTTTCCCAGCTTCTCTCTCTCTTGGTAGGAAAGCCAGCCCTTGAGAACATCAGGACTCAAGAAATACATTTCTTTCCCGCAACCTATGCATAAACCTTCAAACCACTCTCACACTGCCTACCAATCACTTCCGAATTAATTGATAGACATTTGTACAGAGGGCCAAAACACCACCTCTTTGTATAAAAAGTCAATGTATTCACCTCCCTATCTAACTCCCAATGGGGCTTGTGCGGAGCTTTCAATTAGACACTTATCATTCAAAGAGAATTTGTGAGTTACTTGCAACCTGTCTGCATTCACACATCTATTGAAGTTCCGGACCTAAGTAGTGATCTCTGGGTCGCTTTGGAAGAACCTCAAAGGAGATCAAGGAGCGGACCGGATCGCATTCCACAGCGCTGCTGTACATTGTTAAGCGTGTAATATTCTCTGACATGCCTGCCTTGGTGAACGATTAAAAATGTTTTGATGATTTCTGCCACTTTTGCGCTTGGTAACCTGACCTTTCAAGGGCAAGTACCTCACATCATTGTGGACCCACAAAAAAGACGGGACACTCATTTTGGCTGTTATCAACCAATTTTTAGAGGTTGATTGATATTACACAGGATTGTTCCGTCAGAGATAGTGAGTCTTTAGAAAGGCAAAACCTGAAAGTCAAGTTTCCTGGTTGTGCACAATCCTTGAATGATGTCAAGAACCAACTATCTCAATACAGATATACTGCTAAGTGAGGAGTGTGGCTCTGGACTCGTTGTATGGAATATGTGACCTTTCTGAACACTACTATGTACGTCCTCTTCTCAGCTGTAGCGTCCTCCAGAGTGCACTAAACACAGAAAGTGCGGCCAATTTTTGGTATGTCTCATTGCAGGCCAAGAATGACATGGTAGATTGTGTCAGGAACTATTGAAGAGAGGATTGTGGAGCACGTGAGGAAGGAACTAGGGAGAGGTGACATCACAAGGGGAGATATGCGGAGGTGGAAGTCGGGACATACCTCAGTCGTGAACACACCAGCTGAGGTATGTCGTTTAGTATACTCACAAATACGAAGCAACTAATGCATATACTAGTCATTGTATCCAACAGGTACATACACTAATATATAGTTGTGAGCACACCGGCTGAGTCATTGTATCCAACAGGTTATAGGGCCCCATGCCACTCAGCAATCAGTGTACACTCACGGAAAATTTTTCCTGGACTCATTAAAATATGAAACTGAACCACTGAACTGCAGAAACAACTTTAACATGTCATTCCAGAACCCTGCGTTGTTCCTGCTCCCCACAGACAAGAAACTCGATGGCTCAAACTGGACATCATTCAAAATAAGTATCACTGAAGCAGCGCGCGGACGTGGCCTACTTGGATACCTGATGGGGGATATCTGGAACCCAGCAATTAGCATGCAGGACGAAGAGAAAACAATTAACCAGATACCGACTACATGGTGGGGGGCAGTGAACCCTACACCCGATGAATGGCTCCAGTGCGATGCATATGCGAGAAGTATGATCACTCTCAACATAGTAAACCCCATTGGGGCAGGAGTCAGGATGGATGGATCTGCAGCGGATGCATGGTCTTCACTTACATTGATACATGATGCACAATCTGACCTAGCTCTACTCCATGCGGAGGAAGAACTAAATGCCATAAAATACGTTGATGGAACTAGCATTGAGAGTCACTTCAAAGCACTACGTATGGCGTGGGCAAAGGCCAACAGCCAGGGAGCTGGAATAGATGACAGGCGATTTTGCGCATATATTATCAAGTCAATGCCATCGTCGTGGGCACCTGTTACCAGCGCCTTGTTGCATGAGGAAACATCAGCAAAAGTCATGGTACAACTCACCACACATGCCTTACTCTTGCACGGGTCGACAGCAACTGCACCTGCAAAGTCCAACCTAGCGTTAGCTACCCAGACAGGCCACCATAACAAGGCCAATATAACATGCTCAAACCCGAACTGTGGACGCGTGGGGCACACAATTGACAAGTGCTTCAGGAAGGGTGGAGGCATGGAAGGCCAGTACCCAGACTGGTGGAAGAGGAACAGGGGTGGCACGTCGACAAGCAGTACCCCCAACACAACTAGCAGCATTCCGACAGCAAATTCAACAGTAACGTCAGCAGACAACGCAGGCAACCACCGATGTCTAGTGTTCTCGACCCTGATGGGGCCATGCAAAGCTGGTAGAGTTACCTTCACAGACTCGGCTGCAAGTCGACACTTTTTTGCCGACCGCGGGGATTTTGTGACATATGGTGACCCTGGTGAGGGGGACTGGACAGGCATGACTGCAAAAGGAACATTCAAGATATGCGGACGTGGCAGGGTCAGGAAGTGGGTAGAATATGAGGGGGAGATGATCGAGGTTGTTTTTGAGGACGCGCTCCATGCCCCTGACTTAGACCACAATCTCATCTCGATTGGCTCCCTTGTCCAGAAGGGCATGAAACTGGGTATTGATGAATCGGGCGCAACCCTATGAGCTCCAGATGGCAGACCATTCATGAAGTGCCCAATGTCGGGCACCATGTTCATTGTCAACTTCATCGCACCCCCTGCGCCATCCACAGCCATGACCACCCGATCCCTGACTCACCCTACAGACCTCGAAACATGGCACAGGAGGCTGGCACATGTGGGAGAAAGCACGATCCGTGAAATGATTCGATGCGACATAGTTGAAGGCCTATCCATGACAAAGAAGTCAGTCAATGGAAAGTGTGAGGACTGCGTGATGGGCAAACAGACCAGGCACCCTTTTGATGCCAAAGTACCCACAGAAACGACCCTGTTTGAGCATGTTGCATTTAACTTGTGGAGACCTGTGTGTGTTCAGACCACAGGTGGGAAGACCTTGATGATGCTGGCGACTGACCAAGCCGGCGCTGGGTGTGAGGCATGGTATCTCACACACAAGTCAAAGGAGGCGACCGTTGCGTGTCTGGAGTCCATGAATGTCCGTGTGGAGACCCAACATGGGTTGAGGGTGAAATGCATCCAAACAGACGGCAGCCGAGAATTTGAGAATGACATGTGGAACAGCTACTGTGCCCGACGTGGCATCAGGCATGAGACAACTGCCCCCGACTCATCCGCAGCAAATGGGGTGGCTGAACGCAGGAATCGCACTGTCTTGGACCTTGCAAGAAGTATGTTGAGTGATGCTCGGCTCCCAGCACACTATTGGGCTGAGGCCACATCGGCGGCCATTCATGTTCTGGACCTGGTACCCACTGCATGCCATCCTGGGCAGACTCCACATGAGATAAGAACAGGGCGCAAGCCAGATGTTTCATACCTGCGACCTTTTGGATGCACTGCATATGCAAAGGTGCCGCAAGAGGATGGCGCCAGCAAACTCGACCCGCAGTCAGTAAAGGGAGTGCTGGTGGGCTATTTTGGAGCGGGAGATTACAAGATCCTGGAACATGTGACAGGCCAAATGTTTCAGTCATGAGATGTTGTTTTTGAAGAAGGCACAGCACATCGCACTCTCCCAGACTCCCGAGATGGTCCAGCTGCAGACCTCTTTGAGGTTTTTGGCATCGCAGATGACTCGGTGGACGCTACAAACGTTGACACTAACATGAGGACACCAGCGCAGACACTGGTAAGCGAGACCACTACCCCACCTGATCCTGTGAACATGGCAAGCACGGTCAAACCCCGTCATTTGGCCCGATTAGCAGCAAAGGCAACCACTCCACATACTACACAAACTACCCAGCCACCCCAAGAGGACCCGTCCAATCTGTCTGACCTCACAGATCTCAGTGACAACGATACACTAGGCACACCCGGTGCGCTCGCCACGATGACCCAAGAGACTGACAAAAATACCTGGGTCCCTTGGTCATACTCAGAAGCAATGACATGCCTGGATCTGTGGCGTGCACCGATGGACCAAGAGATGGCAAGAATGAGGGAACAGAAAGTCTGGAGACTAGTTCCCCACCCTGAGGGTGCCCGGACAATGAAGAATTGCTGGACATTTGCCCTGAAGTATGATGCCGATGGGAAGGTCGTTGGGCAGAAGGCTCGACTTGTGGCGAAAGGCTTCTCACAAATCCCTGGAGTTGACTATTTCGCCACGTACGCATCAGTGGTGAGGTACGAGTTGTTGCGAATGAACCTAGCGGTTGGAACAGTACTGGATTTTGAACTCTGGCAGATCGACTACACCAGTACCTATCTAAATGCACCAGCACAAGTTCCCACACTGATGGAGCAGCCTGAGGGGTACGAAGTCGAGCCAAGCGATGTGTATGAGGTAGACATCATGGCTGGCAAACGGGTCTGGGGGAGTACAGAGGGCGGCGGTGGAGGAAATGGAAGGGACAATGAGGAAAGGAGCCTGGTATCACTAGTGGACAAAGCTTTATATGGAACGATGGATGCAGCAAGAAATTGGTGGCGCACCCTGGATGACGACATGAAAAGGCTAGGATACAAGAGATCGGAGGCAGACCAATCTGTGAGGGTGAGGATCAGAAATGGGGAAAAGACCATCACAAGCACGTATACTGACAATACGTCTGGAATGTCATTGTCTGAGGAGGAAGGGATAAGAGCATGGAAGGAACTGGGGCAACAATTCGAAATTAAGGACCTGGGGGAGTTGAAGTTTGTGCTGGGAATCAGAATTAGCAGGGACCGACCCCAGAAGCAAATCACGCTAGACCAAGAGGAGTACTTGAAGCGGACGTTAGAAAAGTATGGAATGGCGGACTGCAAACCAAAACACACACCATTGCCCCATGGTATCACTCTATCATGAGCACAAGCACCGACCACAGCAGAGGAGCGGGAATATATGTGTGACAAGCCCTACAGAGAGATGCTTGGATCGTGGATGTATGCCCAGGTTGGGACCAGACCAGATATCGCCCATGCAATCACGTCACTCAGTAGATTTATGGCGAATCCTGGAAAGGCACACTGGCATGCACTGCTCCATGTCATGCAATACATCAAAGCAACATTGCATTATAAACTGCGATACGGTGGACCCGAGTATACCAACTATGAACCATTAGGCTACTACGATGCTGATTTTGCCTCAGACATCGATACCTGGAAATCCATATCCGGCGGTGTGTACATTCAAGCGGGTGGACCAACATGCTGGAGCTCCAAATACCAGGAAACCATCTCAACATCAACAACCAAAGCCGAGTACATTGCGTTGGGAAGAGCCGGCAAGCAGATATGGTGGATGTATGCCGCGATGAGAGAGATCGGGATGGAGGTGCCGAACCCAGCCACACTCATCGGGGACACTACAGGCTCGATAGCTATCGCCGAGAATAAACGAAATCACAACAGGGTGAAACACATTGATGTGCGGCACCACTTCATTCGGAACGAGGTGGAGGAAGGAAGGATCAATATAAGTTACACGCCTAGCAGCGAAAACCTTGCGGACTTGTTCACAAAACCACTCCCACGAGCACAGCACCATAGGCTGTGCACGAAACTTCGGCTGGTAGAGAACTGACGAGCACCACGAGCCAGGGGGAGTATTGAAGAGAGGATCGTGGAGCACGTGAGGAAGGAACTAGGGAGAGGTGACGTCACAAGGGGAGATATGCGGAGCGGAAGTCGGGACATACCTCAGTCGTGAACACACCGGCTGAGGTATGTCGTTTAGTATACTCACGAATACGAAGCAACTAATGCATATACTAGTCATTGTATCCAACAGGTACATACACTAATATATAGTCGTGAGCACACCGGCTGAGTCATTGTATCCAACAGGAACAATTGAAGAACATCTTAGCCCACGTGGCTGAGTTTTCTTTTGAACAGTGGTGTCCTGGCCCATCACCCCGACACAATCACCTCTGGAACGGTCACGTACTGGGCGGACAAACATAGTTTGGTTAAACAACGCGACACTCTCAAAAAA